>PVIH01005590.1:78504-111151 GCA_004025045.1 Sigmodon hispidus
GATGTACCACAGTTTGTTAATCCATTCTTCAGTTGAGGGACATCTAGGTTGTTTCCAGGTTCTTGCTATTACAAATAATGCTGCTATGAACATAGTTGAGCTAATACCTTTGGAGTGTGAATGTGCCTCTTTAGGGTATACACCCAGAAGTGGTATTGCTGGGTCCTTGGGGAGATTAATTCTCAATTTTCTGAGAAACGGGCTTGGTGATCTTTAACACAATGATTCTGACAACCCACTGGGTAAGATTCTAGACTACTATCATGCTTGCCCAGCAGCCCTTCACTCAAAGAGCACTGCCCCTTTGCAAGATAGGCTGATGGCTTATGCTGGAATTGGACCTCTTTTCTCGGTTGCTAATTATTCCAACAGGGTGTGGAAGGTAAGCAAGGTGTCTGGTTGGATATTTCTGTCAACTCAATACTCTGATTAATAGGTGACATCCATGTGACTAAGGATTTCTGTTATTTTGACCATGTATCACAAAACAGTATTAAACTTCTTAGGTATATCTTAACTTTGGATAAGAAACTGCTACAGGTTCTTAGAGCACTGAGGCTTTTAATATAATTAACTCTACTGGTAAAACACCAACCATCAATTAGAGATGTCCAACTGATAGAAGGCTTGATACTATAAATAATTCATTTTAATAATTCATTTTACCTTTAAGGACTATTGGTTGTTTTCCAATAAATCTTTATCAAAATAGGCTGTGGGCCAGATTTTTTCTATTCATTTTAAAGACATGCCGTCATGTGTCACCTTAAATATCCTTTTCTATCTTTTGTTCCTTTGGCCCCTTATTTTGTAATAAGTGAAGTCTACCATTTTATGGCCCATTAAACTATCAGTCATTCTTCAGCTAATTCTGTGGAGAATTTCTAATCCCAAATTACATATTGATGCACATTTGATTTTTAAAAGAACAAAATGCACATGAAGCACTCATTTTTTTGCTTATTTAAACCAATAGTGAAAAGCAGGAAACTTGGCGCCAAGTCTCATAGTGTGTTATTGGTGGAGAAAGGTATTAGATGCAAGGGAACTCCCAGTCCCCCTAATGATGTCCCAAAATGCCAGTCTGTGCTTAACTCAGGCTGTACATGCTTACATGCAGCGCTCCTCAGAAACCTGTGAAATGGGTTTTATATGGCAGGAAGAGCCACTTCCCTCATCTCCTCTCGCCTCTGGTGGACGGGACATCTGCTTTCCTATTGGTGAATACCTGTGCCACATATCAAAGCCCATGCCAACCTCCAGTCTCTACTGTTGTTCTAGTTCAGGAGAATTATTAGTGCCCTTACCTAAATTGTTCTGGGGACCCTTTCTGGTGGCATCGTGTTTAGTGTGTGAAATACGGAGCAATAAGGAATAACGCTTCTGTGGTTTAGCACTGCATTCTAGGTTAGAAGGACAGTGGTGGAACTCATGACAGCTTGAGAAGTAACACTTGAAAGACGAGGAACTGACATGGAGTGCAGCCATTCATTTGTAGTGTGTCTCCATAATTTAAGAAAATCTTGGCTCTAGATGGGGTAGATTCTAATTTAAAATGGTTTCATATGTATCTTTCTTTTAATATCAACTAGGTCTATAATTTGGCAGTTTGGGCTTCAGATTTTATCAAATAACTATAGTTCTATTAGAACTCCAAGTTTATTAAAGATAACTATGGAAGATTTTTCTATTCTAGCCTGTTGTCTTGTGACGGGGAGAGACAGTACAGAGCTTCTGCCATCTTGCATTCTTGAGGACATTTCAAGTTTAACTAGAATTTGATCTTCTTGGTGGAGAATCCAATGGAGAATTACCCAAGTCTGTTGTAGGAACCTGAGGTCAAGATGCCACAGCTAACTTACCTTTTGTGCAAACCTTCCCTTCCAGCTAACAACCACTTCGCTTCTGTTAATCTGCTTGCTTGCACAAAACCTCTCCCTGCAGCTGCAGCAAGATACTAGGATGTGGTTTTGCCTTTTAGACCCCTTACCTTAAATACTTGGCACTATACTTGGGTCCTGATTACCTGAATGAAGAACCAGCTGGCTGGAATAAATACTTTCAATTGACTATAAACTGTATCTGAGTGGTTATTTCTGGTGGGCTCCTATAACAATATTTAACTAATATCACACAGGACCCTTCTTTTCATTCTTCAAAAGGAGGATTACAACTCTATTTGGATCTTAGCTTTAAGGACTATTGGTTGTTTTCCAATAAATCTTTATCAAAATAGGCTGTGGGCCAGATTTTTTCTATGCCCATAATTTACCAATGTTTATTATAGAACTTAGTGCATGTCAGTGCTCCTGTTAACAAAGACTCTACTTTGTATAACTACAATTCCTTTTGGTGCTATTCAATGTCTTATTGTCCGTGATAGTAGAGAATATGTGTTCAGTATCCTTTGAAGCATAGCCTCCTCTTGAGCAACATACTTAGGTTATCAGTATGCACATGCCCTGTTGTGATGCCCCTCTGAAGAAAGCCTACTAAAAGGTAGTCATATCTCTAGGTACAGAGCAGAAATGGAGACCTGGGGCAGATAAAAAGTACAAGGTCTTGAGACAGTAGAAGATTAGAATCTAACTAGACTGTCTCCTCATTGTATGAAACAGCTATCAAAAGCCTAATGATAAACAAGTGTCATCCAAGCTCGTTTTTCCAGCAAGATAGAGACACAATCTGCCCCCATCTGTCTGACCCACTGACCGACTACTTTCACATGGTGATAATTGACTTTGACAACTTGATGGGATTTAGAATCTCCTGTAAGTAGGCATTGCCAGAAAACATTTTTCTGAGGAGGAAAGGCTTACCCTGAATGTGGGCAGCACCATTTCATGGGCTGGGATCTCAGGGTGAATAAAATAGAGAAAGTGTGTGGTGGTGTACCCCTTTAATCCCAGCACTCAGGAGGCAGAGGCAGATAGATGTCTGTGAGTTTGGGGCCAGTCTGATCTACAGAGTGAGTTCCAGGACAGCTAGGACTACACAGTGAAACCCTGTCTCAAGAAACAAACAAAGGAGAAAGTGAATGGAGAATCAATATTCATCTCTCCTCTTTCTTCCTGTGCATGCAATGTGACTAGCTGCCTTGTACTTTTTCCTCCAGGCCTTTTCTGCCTTGAAGGACAAAATAAAATTTATTTCCTTGTGGTGTTTTATCTGATACAAGAAAAATAGCTAATAATACATCCTGTAAAACAACACACTACAGGACTGCTGTTCCATCCCTCCTGCCTTCCTGGCTATTCCATGGATTGATGATCTCTGTGAGAAGATACTTACTAGACCGTTCCCTGGGAGTCTTGGTGTTGAATACTGAGAGAGGATTATAGCGGTTAAGACTGGGTTCCAGGAATGCCACTGGGATGGCAGCAGCCAGGGAAGCCAGACATTCTCCAAGTGCAGGACGTTGCCTGGAAACACAGAAGTCCATTTAGCAATGTTGCCATCCATATGCTGACCCCACAAACGACTTAGGTCTCTTTGTCAGGATGCCTCACACTACTTTCCTAAGTTTTAATGTGCTGGAATCCTGAGTCACAGTAAAGCTGTATGTACTCCCCATCTTTAATCAAATACTAATGGTGAGCTCATTGCTTTGAATCTAGTTTGTGGCTAAGAAATAAGCACATACAATGAGGAGACAGTATAGTTAAATAAATTATATACTGTGGGGGCTGCTACAGGACCATCATGGAAATAACAGCCTGCTGAAGAAAGTGCACTTGGACCAAGAGTCAATGCCATACTACTGAAAATATGAGGAACAGCTCATTAGTTGTAGGATGCCCTCCAGTTCTAAGTCTGTACCCAAGACTGTGTGTTTGTTACCCATCACTGTGACAAGAATCAACCATTTCAACAGCACAGGTTCTCTTAAAGTAGATAGCAAAGATTCATAGAGTTGGTAGCATTTTTTTTTTTCACAGAAGACTAAGCCACATTGGATATAACCTTTACCTGCTAGGTGGTGAAAGTCCTTTCCTGCTGATATAGGCCAAAGATTGAACCTGTATTCTATGCAGAACCCTGAAGCAATGCAATTCAAAAATCCGGATCTTTAAAGGGATCACAAGGATTAGCTTCAATCTGTAGCTATGTTAGAGAAAGAGATACATCTGAGTTGAATTTTAAGAATGTAATCCTGCTTCTGAATAACATGGCTGGATAAGGCCATTTGAGTAGAGTTAGACTCTGCAGGCAGCCTCAGGGAGTGCAGAATGATTCTGCTTGAGAGGCAAGATGAATGTGCTGACTAGAGAGAGGAGAAAGGAGAGGGCGCTGAGTTGCCATAAAGCTTTGGGCTCATTGGAAAAAGCCACTTTACTCAATGACCAAACTGATTTAAAAAGCAATCTTTTAAACTACTCTAAAGAATAACTAATAGATGATTTTTTTAAAAAAATCCTTTATCATTTTGGGCTTGGCTTTTTAAGAAATGGACCTCTTATTTGCTATGAAGTATGCAAGAAGATAACTTTTAAATCATCCCAGAAAGACAGGTCCTTAGTCAGATCATCACCTCTTAGCTGAAGTACATCTTTGCCCTCCAGGGAAAGGTTTGGCTGTCAGAATCCTTCTGACCCCTTTCCCTGATTCAGGTAAACTTCACACCCTTGGGCCAACCAGACCCTGTGTCTATGTACCAATGCTAACTAAGTCTCCTCTGAAGATGTGTCAGTGGGAGGAGGGAGGGAGAGGTGTGTAAACTTCTGAGACCAACATCCACTTCTGAGAATCCTCTAGCCAGGCCCATTTCTCTCAACTGTCCTCCTCATCACCCAATCTTTCTTATTTGCCTTTTTGGCCAAGTTCAAGAGGCTAGACCAGCCTGAGGAGAAAAACACTGCTTTAACTTCATATCTGAAATGACAAGTATCCTCTGATGATGGGAAGTTAAACTGAAATGGAGGTCCATAAAGGGTTATTTCACAGTGTGGACCAGCAGAGTAGTCAATGAGAAGCTACAGGACATCTCCTCTGTATTGATTTTAAAGAAGAGAATGAGAAAGAGTGATTGGGAAAGGGATGTCATGGGGGAAGCACAGGTGGAAGCGAATCTGGGGGACCCTCAGGTAGGAAATGACCTGGTACAATTCCAAGTCTGAGGGCACATTTCAGTTGGCATTGGGAAGCGGTGCCAACTGACAGCTTCTCCATCTGCTCTGTGTTTTTACTGAAACTGAAGTTATGAGCTCATATTGTGGGTGTTTGGAAAGTTAGGCAGCTATAAAGGCGAGCCTTGCGGGAAGGAGTTGAGAAGTCCCAGTAGTGCAGGGCTGCAGTGACAGGGACATGGCCCTGTCCTCTCTCATATTAATTACTGGACAATCTGAGTCACACCAACTTCTCAATAGGGCATTCTTTAGTCAGGAGCACATGCAGATACTAATTAGCTGCTCAGTCAAGAGAGATAAACAACAGCTCTCCTGGCCTAGTTGCTGCTAACACAGTAAAATCCAGAAGTCTGACAATTAATACTTCTGGCTGTAAAATGCCAGAGAGAATGACCTGGGCCTCCAGGCCTATGAAGTGACGGAGCTAGGCATAGGCTTCTCCAGTCATTAGTGTTCCCAGGGGGCAATGTAGGTGTGGGCAAAGCTTCCATGCAGGGCACAGGATGCATGGTTAGCTCCATAGCAACAGAGAGAGAGAGAGAGAGAGAGAGAGAGAGAGAGAGAGAGAGAACTTACAGCTTATCACTGGAAACTGCTTGTTTTTTAAATCTTAACTGCTAAGTAGAGGATTTTTCACTTGATATATAAGTCAAGAGTGACTGACTAAAGAGGTTTTAATATATTATTTCAGTGCATTACTTGCCATTTTCCCAACTATGAGGATATCTCTGTCAATATCTTAACTTTATCTATGGGATGCGGTGACAGCAAGTCTCTCAAATGCTTATCATAGGGACATAGGCAAAGACAAAGAAATGACAGTATATTAATAATACTGTGGTGGTTTGAATGAAATAGCCCCCATAGGCTCATAGAGAGTGGCACTATTAGGAGGTGTGGCCTTGTTGGAGGTAGTGTGTCACTGGGGGGTGGGCTTTGGAGTTTCAGAAGCCCAAGCCAGGCCCAATGCCACTCTCTTTTCCTGCAATCTGCAGATCGAGATGTAGAACTCTCAGCTACTTCTCCAGTAGCATGTCTGCCTTTGTGCCACCATGCTTCCCTCTATGATGACAATGAACTAAACTTCTGAACTGTAAGCCAGACCCAATCAAATGCTTTCCTTTATAAAAGTTTCCATGGTCGGGCTGGAGAGATGGCTCAGCGGTTAAGAGCACCGTCTGCTCTTCCAAAGGACCCGGGTTCGATTCCCAGCACCCACATGGCAGCTAACAACTGTCTGTAGTTCCAGTTCCAGGCAAACACCAAGGCAAATAAATAAATAAAGTTTAAAAAAAAAAAAAAGTTTCCATGGTCATGGTGTCTCTTCATAGCATTAAAAACCGTAAGATAGATAGATACCTTATACAGATACGTATGTCATGATCTTAGAGTTTTATGCTGTATACTTGCAATGATACTAGGGAAAGAAAGCAGGATGTAGCAGAGTAGAAGATACTGCAGGGGCAGGGACAATACAGTAGGGGTGGGGGAAGACTCCTAAGTGGTAGTATCAATACACTTAGTGGTTTAGATATGTGTGATGCCCAATCAGAAATGATTGGTCAATGGAAGCCAGGAAGGTGGACAGAACAACCGTTTAAAATATAAAGGGAGTGGGGAGGAACACAGTTTTCATTAAAAATAAAACTAAGATTGAAGAGTAATAAAGTGCCAAACTAGGTTTTCTGGAAAATCTTCCCTCTAAATCTATTTTTAATAATAATCTCCATATTAGAAAATTCAAGAATTTTGCATGATCAAATAAACAAAGTCCTTACCCTTTGAAATTTAATATCTGCAGACCTCACAGATGAATGTAATTTTCAATATTATTGTAACTAGAAAGTTTCTGAAAGAAACTTCTTTGCACTGTTTTGTTGACTGTTTCTTTTCACAGTCAATCCTGTCCCTAAAATGACTAGAATCTTTTCTAATCACAAGGCACATGTCAGGTACAGCTGGGTCAAATACTCCGTGATTCCTTTGTAAAGCAACAGATGTTCTTTTGTCACGAAAAGTTTAAAAGTTGTCAGTTCAAAGGAAACTCTCTTTCCCAAATTCTGAAGGTCAGACAGACAAAAGCGAGCATTCCTCAGGAGCTTGTGAAGCTGATCACCCCCCCCCCCACCACCACCAAAAGGAGCCATTTCCTTTATTACTGGCCAGGGAAAAAGACTATCCATGACCTCCAGGCTCCCTCAGTGCCACAAGTGCCCTTCCACATTTCAAACTTTGCATCATCATCCTGACTCTTTTTTGCTCTTCCTCTTCCCCTCCCCTAAACCGCCCCAGCTCATAGACTTCTCTCTTCCCATCCACTTTCTTCTTATAGTCCTGTTCTTTTGTTTATGTTCTCTTTTGATCACACTCTCTTTGTCTTCTCTCCTGTTCCCTCTCTTTCTGTGTTTCTCTCTCTATCTCTGTGTTCTGCTCTCCAGCTTCTCTCATGACCAGGTCCAGCCTGCAAGTCATGATTAGTTTATTACTTTATCTTCTCCGGACTCCAGATGCCTTTGGCTGTTCTCTCTCTCATATCTGTAAGAAAATCCTTCCCCTTACCCATACCATGAAGTATTCATGTCATCAGTTTATACAAAAGTAGTAGAGAAATGCTGGTTTTATTACATATTTCTCCCTAAAACTCAAAATTTTGAAAAGAAGTCTGCATCTATGCTGAAATTATAATATATGTCATAACACAAATCATAAAGTTACAACAAAATCAAGTGAGGATACAGAAATTAAAACATACTTCCAGTGGGCCTCAGCACACTGGCTGCTCTTTGAGAAGACCTGGATTTGAGTCTCAGCAAACACATGCGGCTGATAATCATTTGTAACTCCAGTTCTAGAGCAGCTGACACCTTCTGACTTCCTCTGGTACCAGGCATGTATGTGGTACACAGACATACATTCATACAACACTCATATGTATGAAATAAAAAAATAAGTTAAAAAACCAACGATAATAAAATACCCAAATCCATACTTTCCAGAATTAGAAGAATGTGAGGAGGTCTTTGGAGCAAAATAAAAGAGTTAGAAGTTGCTTGAAACAGTGAGCATTCAGGGTATGTGAAGGCCAAGGAAGACCTAGTGGACAATGTGTACACTAGGAGCTTCCATCTTGCAGATTAAGAGATGGGGCTTAGAATGATATTCATGTGCCTGCCATTCCTGCCATCCATACTCCCCACCTGGAGAAACTGCTGGAAGTGGCATGGAGGATGAGAAGGAACTTGTCTTGTAGCTTCAGACCTAAGTTCTTCAAGGGATGAGCATATATTAAATTTCTCAGAAAAAAATTCCTGACTTCAGTGTGCAGAGTTTCACCCTCTTCTCACCTAGCTTAGCCACTTAAGAGTTAGGAATAGTACTAGCAGCCAGAAAAAAAAGATGATAAACAAAAATTGATTCAGAAAAACACCTAGAATATATATTCTCTATACACTCACAGAAGATAGAAGAAAAATCAAAAAGAAAAACACAGAGGAAGTTTGAAAAAAAACTCACATGAATGCAAAACAGAAAAGAATAAACAGCTAGAAGTTTCTAGAAAGAAATCAGATGTAAAAGGTTAAGGAACAAGCTCTGCTTATACAGAATTACTCTCCCTGAACAAAGGATAGGAAAAACTCACACCAATGACTATGCTGCAATTTAGATTTGAAATATTCTCAAAGAAAATGTTCATAAGTCAGAGGCTCAGATCTCAGCTATTGGGAAGCAGTAAAATTTTTAAGAGACAGGGCCACTGTCATCACCAGAGAGGCTTCATCCAGAAACTGGTGAGTACAGGTGCAGAGACCCACAGCCAAACACTAGGAGCTCAGGGAACCCCACAGAAGAGCAGGAAGAAGGATTCTAGGAGCCAGAGGGGTCAAGGACATCCAGAGAACACAGCTCACAGAATCAACTAAGCAGGGCTCATAGAGACTGAAGCAACAGTCATGAAGCTTGCATAGGTCTGAACTAGGTCTTCTGAATATGTGTTATGGTTATGCAGCTTAGTGTTCTTAACAGTATGAGTGAGGGTGCCTCTGACTCCTTTGCCTGTTCTCGAGACTCATTTCCTCCTACTGAGTTGCCTCATCCAGCCTTGATATGAGGGTATGCGCCTAGTCTTATTGTAATTTGTTATGCTGTGTTCAGTTAATATTCCTAAAGGCCTACTCTTTTCTGAGGGATCTGGGAAAGAGGGGAGGTGGAAAAGTACTAGGAGGGGAGACAGAGGGGACACTGTGGTCAGGATGCATTGTGAGAGAAGAATTAATCATAATAATAATAATGAAGATAGATAGATAGATAGATAGATAGATAGATAGATAGGGTCAAAGGGAGGATTGAAGTCATTGGGGCTGTACCCTGGAGGGGAAGTGTGGCTCCTTGCTATACTTATTATTGCTTTACCAATGGCCAAAAGTAATGGGACCAATCAACTATGGACTAAAATCAGCATAACTGAGGCAAAGTTAAATTGTTTGTCTCTGGTATTTTATTATATAACAGAAAGCTAACATATATGACGAAAAGGAAAAAAATTCTCCAAATAAAACACAATTTCCTGAACCGAAGAGCAGAGTGGAGAGGGTGAAGTAGAACAGTCCGTCCTGGCTGCATCATGGGTCTGTACATGAGCTTTAACTCCAGTGAAGTCTATGAAAGACAGTTCCTTCCTGCCTTCTGTACAGTCATGTGTGAGTGGACTCATCCTCTACATGCATTTGAGAGAAAATGATGGCAGTAAAGGCTGTATGCCCAGAAATGGATAGATAAAATATCCAGAGACTCCAGATACCACATGGCTCTTATGGAAGTGACTATCCTGTGATGACTCCAGACTGTCAAAAGATAAATCTAAATTTAAGTACATGAAAAACAGAGAATTCTTGGTTTAAAAGTATGGATAATGTGCTAAATGGCTTAAGTACAAATTAATGTGAGCAGGGCAGGAAATATTAGCATTAAAACCCATAAATACTATAAAGAATTTTATAGCAAAATATAAAATGGGACAAGAAGTAGGTAGGAATTTCAGTGTATGCAACTTGCTCATCTTTTAAAGTCTAAACTTATTATATTTAGTATGCTAAATGATTACATTTTTAGAAATATGAATTATAGGATAAAGAAATCAAGTTTTTATTTAATCTTTATCTAACGTGACAAAGCTGTAAAGCTCTCTGTATATTATGATCTCACATGTCTGAAAATGTATATACAGAGAAATTACCCAGACTGGTCATGTATACCCAGCTGAGGCTGGTGGCTTCTTTAGGAAGGTGACCTGGATGGGATGCTATACAGGGTCAAGAAAACAGCAGACTTTAACTTACTATTGGGTTTTATTTGTAAATTAGCTTGCCTTTCACAATTCAAAATAGACAAATCCATTAGCTGTGCCTGCAGCACACTTATAGCGTTTTAAATCTCTAGTTTTTAGTTGTTGAATCTCTTTAATCTAATCCTGGCTAGCTAGTTTTACGAAGATGTAGAATTAAAAATGCAAACTCCACCATTCCCAGGTTTCTAGTTGAGCAATAACTCTGCAATGAACGTGAAGAAAGGACAGAAAGCCACAGACACTTCACAATTGACCTCTTGTTTTCTTTTTTTTTTTCTTTTGAAGAATTTAGAAATCATACAAAAATTACATAATGTTCCTTGGTGTGCATCGTGCTCTCTCTTTCTCTCTTTCTCTCCTTCCTCCCCTCCCCCCTTCCTCTCTCTAATTGCAATATATCCCCTAAGTGAAATTCTGTGTTAACTGAAAAAAAATCATTTTATTGATTCTATTGGTTAAAAATACATATTTAAAACTTTTATCTCAGGGCTGCAGAGATGGTTCAGTGGTTAAGAGCACTGGCTATTCTTCCAGAGGACCTGAATTTGATTCCAATCACCACATAGAGGCTCACGAACATTTGTAATTCCAGTTCTAGGGATTCAATAAACCCGCAGGTAATGGCACACATTTAATTTCAGCACTAAGGAGGCAGAGACAGATAGATCTCTTGAGTTGAGGCCAGCCTGGACTACAGAGTGAGTTCCAGGACTGCTAGAAGGATTACACCCTGTCTCAACACACACACACACACACACACACACACACACACACACACACACACACACACACACACTGGTTTCTTGAACCCTGGAAGCCATTTAAAAGCTGTGGCTATGAAGAAATGGACCTGTTTTCAATCCATCTCTTAGCCAGATTTCAGTCCACTGGCTCCCTTCTCAAGTTCTTACAGGGGACAACTTATCACTTTGCTTTACTGATCCCATTTTAATATATGTGTGTTTCATTATGAAATGAGGGTCAGACTTTAATGTGTTTGATATAAGCTTCATTTACAGGGTCATGGTAAGTAGATTGATCCCAAGATGTGCTCAGATTAAATTATTTAAAAACAGATCAAATTCTTTCATTCTTATATTGTAGGGGAAAAGATAATCAGTCCTTCAAGGATAAAGTAAACTCCAGAATTTTTATCACTCTAATTTTACCTCTGGATATGAACAACACAATCCATAACATCTGACTCTGAAAAGCTAGGGGTCGCTAAAGCTTCCACTGCCACTAGCAGACTATAGAGGCAAAATTAGAACCTAAAATCTGTACAAGGAAGTTTGCTCAGATTCAAGATTATCAAATAGCTTTTCTGGTGCTGAACTGTGCATTGCCTAAAACTCTAGCTAATCTGACAGTTGAGAATGGCAAAGGTCCAATGGGGTATCACAAGAGACTCATTAAACGGTAAGGCAACTGCAGGAGGTCCCCAAGTGTCTCAGCAAGCTGTAACCACAGGAACTCTGGAAGCTTTACAGAAGGCTTGATAATGAACTAGACATGCCTTCAACAGTTTTTGACTACCAGCACATGATTTTGCAGGGTATTATAGCTCCTGCAGCCATATATATTCAGTAGCTTTCTCCACAGAAGCCTTCCATCTGATTAACCTCATTAGGATTCTTTACATTGCTACAAAATTTCCATAACTCAGCTGTAAAGCTACCACTTCTGATCAGTGAATTTTTAAGTTTTGCTGGACTGAAAAACAGATATTAAGTTTTTAAAATTTTAACATAAGGGGTGAGAAAAATAAATTATTAGCATAATATTAATCTTTAAGAATTTTTAATGTGCATTCATTATTTCCCCCTTTCCCTTTCTTCCCTCTAAACCCACATACCCCTCTTTACCCTCCTTCAAATTCATGGACTCATTTTTTAAAAATTAATTGTTGTTACATGTATGTGTGTGTTCTCAGGTATTAATAAAGATTCTCAGTTCTCAGTCTGCACAATGTTACTTGTATATATGATTTTAGGTCTGACCATTTGGTATTGAATAACCAGTAGGTATGCTTTTCCCAGGGGAAGACTATTTCCCCTGTTCTTGGCATTCCATAGCTATCTATGGTTCTCTGGGTAGGGCTGACGATTCCTAGGTCATCCTAAGTTCATACTAGCATGTTTATTGTTGTCCTTGTTCAGCTCACTCATGTTCAGGGAGAAGGCAATGCCCCCTCCCCCACAATATTTTTCTGAGCCAAAATGCTTTAAATGACAAGACAAGCAAGGAAAACCAAATTACCTTTCCACATAGATGTTCTTCCCAGTCCCAAGGGAGTAGAGGCTGCACAAAATGTGGTAGCATGAGATCTGCACGTCACTCACTGAAACAAAGAAGACCAAACATATCAAACCCAGCTCCATCTCCACCACATGGAAAAGCCCATGAGAAAACATATTAAGGCAGGCATCAGTCAAGAGCAGACAATCCCTCTGTTCCCCTCCCTCCTCCATGCCTCTGTAAACTAGTGAAATCCTCTTCCAACCAGACACTATTTTCCTGGGAAACACTGACAGGAAAATGTGCTCCACCAAAGTTGCCTAGGTCATTTGCACAGCAGCTCATGAAGATCACAAAGCTTCTTGGAGAGAGAAATCATTTGGCCAGTGGAGCCTCCATAATAGGTCACTTATCCAATAAAGCAAGAGAATATATTCAACTTTTAACAAGGGTAATATTGTCTTCCTTTGCACCAAAGAATGAATAAAACTTGAAGCCTCCATGTCATATTTGATCATTTCCTAAGAAGGTCCATACAACTGCCATGTCTATTTATTCAGAAAGGAAAGGAGGGGGAAAGAGAAGGGAGAGGGACGGGGGATAGTGGGAGGGATGGACAGATAGTGAGTTCTCAGATTTGCTCGTTTAAAAATTTCTGCTGTGTTTAAGAAAAAGAGACCTAACTAAATTGTATCATGATCTTCCCTTATTTTCTAAAGTTTGGGGGTTTCTGAAGGAACATAGAGAATTTCATCAGTGGACATCATGCCCCCAAACACATCTAGACCTTATTTCATGGATAGAACTACTTCAACAAAAACCACAGCTAATTTAAGGTTTTATTTTCTAACTAAGGAGCTGCCTTATTTCCAGGACATAAAACTCCTTCCTAGTGGTAGTAACTGAAGGAAAGAACAGCCTGAGCTATCTGACTAAATTAAACCATACAGCAGTGTTGAAGCAATGCTGGAGTTGGGGACAGAATATGAACATGGTGAGAATGGGGGTAGGGCAGGGCTGGACAATGCAAAAATAACACAAATTGAAAGTCGAAAAAAAATAAGATTTTTAGGTCCTTTCCTTTGCTCTTGGTACCAATGAGTAAATAAAGGATTCTGAACATGGAACACAGCATCTGGAGATGCCGGTAGCAGAAGTACATCTGAGGTGTATTGCTCAGATAACCTTTTCAAATTCAACAGAAGAACAATAGCTGGTAGCTGGAGAAGCAGGTGAGAAACTGGCTCAGAATGAAATTGGAAAGATGCATGTTCTGTACTCAAAGGATTCCTTTTTCCTTTTGAAGAGTCTGTCATTTCATTTTTTTTTTTAATCTAAGAAACATATGGGACCTCTGTCTTTCTACTCTTCCCTCATGGTCAACGTAAGTGAGTGGGTCTCCCATGTCTGTGGCCAGTGCATAGACAAACAGCAGTAAGACTCACAGAGTAGATCCACCCCAAACTGATGCTGAGCGATGTGCTCAAAGATGGATGTCAGGATGGGAAGCAGAGCCACTGTGGTGTAGTTAATATTCTGAGAAACACCTTTGATCTGCGTTCTGGAATGGGTAAACTTCCCCAGCTTCAGGTTTTCGGAAGTCTTCTCTAAGTCTTCTGCCGCGTTGTCAAAAAATGAGCGCAACCCAGCTTTCACCAGCTCGGAGCCTGACTTCATGACAGTCCTGCAAATAAACAGCAGTCAAAGTCAGGAACACACTGGACTGTGGAACCAATCCCCTTTACATGGTGGTGACTTGTAGGCAAACCGCCAGGCAGATGACAATGTGTCAGGTACACTGGAAATGTCTGTTTCCATCTGAAAAAAACATGGATCCCTAGAGTTCATGACTGAATGATGGGTGTGGCTTGCGGGGCTCACTGCTGAATTCTTCTGGACACATAGAGATGTATGAAATTGGTGTTAGTCTCTTGTGGGCTAAACCCTGCAGCTGCCTATCTTCTGTTACTATCTAGAGAAAGAACAGGAGTGAGCCTTTCCACAGTTAACTTGGGGTCAAGAGCCTTTATGAGTAGTCTGTAGAAGGAAGAGAGGAGACAAGTCCCTGGAAGCCTGTAGTCCTTTTAGATGTCCTAGATCGGGTGAGCGGAAAGAGAAAGCCAGTCCTTCATGAAGCCAGATTTATCAGGTCGCTGAGGCAAAGGACAGTGAATCATGCCCTAAGAAGATAAGAAGCTAGGAACAGCTGAATTTTTCCCTCAAAACTATTTCATAAAACTTAGAATTGGAATAAAACCTATAAACAATGTGTAATATTTCACATTGTAACATCTTCAGGAGACAGTTACATAATTGTTCCAGTGGAAGATGCTCTTTATCTTCAAAGATTTCTTCGGAATTATCAAACACTCCAATACAGTACAGGTCATCGGCAAGGCTTGTTCTAATTTCTTTTCTTTAGGATATATTTTTTATTTGTCAATAAGAAAGAAGACAGACACCAGCTTTCTACTTCAGTTGTTTTTGTTAACTTCTCAGTCTAACTCCCATTCTTTCCTGACATGTAACCATAGGAATCTAAGGTCACTTTTCTGAATACACATTTAAATTACTTATGCTTACCTGTAACTCTTTAAAATGATCAAAGAACACTACAAACATATCACTATTTCAGCATACTTTTTTTTTTTAAAGAGGCAAAGTGGTTCAAATAGGAACAAAGCTCAAAAACACTAGACAAAAACCTAGTGAGAGTAAAAATGCTAGTTTTATCAATCTGTTGCTTCATCTTCACTGGATAGCCCGGGGTGGCTGATGGAACTGCAGGCCTCCATCATTACATTCAGCTTCTCCTCCCTTTCAAATATTAAATGCCCTCAGTGTGTCTGAGTTTAAACTTTTCCAGTGTTAAATGGAAGGCTTATATGGATGTTGTTATTGTCACAAGAGTCTAGGATAGAGAAGTACATGGCAAACAAATGACATCACTGGGTGTTGGCCATGCACATACTCTAGTTAGACCAGGCTACCCAGGTTGGCTGGGCTCAGAGGCAGAACTGAATCTTGTACATCATTCTTATGCTACTGGGCTCTATTTTGTCACATATTTGCTTGTTCTACTATTTTGTAATTAGGGCAAGGTAAGAGGTTCAATTAATCTAAGAATACTTAGCCATATCTCAAACTGTCTTACTCAAATATTTTTATCCTTCTGAACATATACCTAATTTCTACCTACATTTAATTTAGAGAAACACAGTAATTCAGCTGAAAAGACAGGAGGGGCATGGGGCTGAGGACTGTCACCACCCTTGGGCATGGCTCTGGTGAGTGAGTTGCTGGATAGTGGTGGCAGGACCACCTAGTGAGTCTTCTCTGGGAAGTTCTTGCAGCACCCGAGGCACTGCTGGTACATTCATTGAAGTTGGAGTCATTGGCATATTAGGGATCTTCAATAATCCCCCTGCTTGCTCTCCCTTCCCTCCTCCCAATCCTTCTCAGTCCTCCCTCAGCCTTTTCCCACCCCATCCCCCTATCCTTTCCCAAAGGAAGGCAAGAAGTCCCAAGGGGTGCTCAGTTTGGTGTGTCCATTTGAGATAGGACCAATTCCCTCGTCCTAGTATTAGGGCTGGGTTAGGTGTTCCTCTGTAGGGAATGGGTTCCAAGGTGCCAGTTCATGCACAGGAACATAGTTTGATCCTACTCCATTAGGTTTTACATACTGCCTAATGGACAGTCATCTGCCTTTGGAGGGTTTAGTTTCCTTTCCTGATGGTTCCCCAGTGACTGTTTTTGGTTCAGTGAGCTCTGCAGAGCTCCAGCAGCCATCTGAGTGCAACATATCCTTATAATCCTTATCCCTTTGCTCATACAGACTCTCCTCTCTCTCTCTCTCTCTCTCTCTCTCTCTCTCTCTCTCTCTCTCTCTGTCTCTCCCTTCCTCCCTCCCTCCCTCCCTCCCTTTCTCTCTCTCTCTCTGGACTGGGAGCTCAACCTGGTGCTTAGCTGTGGATTTGTGTTTCCACTTCCATTCATTGTTGGATGTAAGTTCTGTGATGACACGTAGGGTGGTTGTTCATTTGATTATAGGGAAAGTCCTGTTTAGGCACTCCCTCTACTATTGGTTGGAGACCTAGCCAGCAAAATTCTGTGAGTTCTGGGAGGTTTCCCTAGCACTCAGTCTCTTTCCTACCCCACAATGGCTCCTCTATCAAGATCTCCATCTCTTTTTTTTCTCCCTCTTCGTTGCTTCTCTCCCTCAACCATCTCCTTCTCTCATGATTTGTTCCCACCTCTCTTTGGTTACTACCCATTCTATTCCCAATTTGCTAAGGAGATCTTCTCTATTTTCTCTTCCTAGGGGGATCCCTGGATGTCTTTCTTAAGTTCCTTCTGATTCCAAGCTGTTCAGGGATTGTGGTTTGTAGCTTGGGTTTTCTTTGATTTTTGCCTAAAATCCACTTATGAGTGAGTACATCGCGTGCCTATCTTTCTGGGCTGGTGATATGTCACTCAGGAGGATATTCTGCAAATCCACCCATTTGCCTGCAAATTTTAGGGTATCACCTTTTTTCTCATTTTTTTTTAAACTGTTGAGTAGTACTCCATTGTGTAGATGTACCACAGTTTGCTAATCCATTCCTCAGTTGAGGGGCATCTAGGTTGTTTCCAGATTCTTGCTATTACAAATAATGCTGCTATGAACATAGTTGAGCTAATGCCTTTGGGGTAAGAATGTGCATCCTTTGGGTATATGCCCAATAGTGGTATTGTTGGATCCTTGGGGAGATCAAGTCCTAGTTTTCTGAGGAACAGATATACTGCTTTCCAAAGTGGCTGTACGAGCTTACTCTACCACCAACAATGAAGGAGTGTTCCCCTTGCTCAGCATCCTCTCCAGCCTAGGCTGTCATCTGTGTTTTTTATCTTAGCCATTCTAACAGGTATAAGGTGGTATCTCAAAGTTGTTTTGATTTGCATTTCTCTCATGGCTAAAGATGCTGAACCATTTTTAAGTGCCTTGCAGTGATTTGTAATTCTTCTGTGGAGAATTCCCATTTTAGCTCTGAACCCCATTTTTAAATTGGGTTATTTGGGTTTTTGGACTCTTGATTCTTGAGTTCCCTATATATTCTAGAGATTAGTCCTCTATCAGATGTAGAGTAGGTGAAGATCTTTTCCCATTCTGTAGGCTTTCATTTTGTCTTATTGACCAAGTCCTTTGCTTTACATAAGCTTCTCAGTTTCAGGAGGTCCCACTTATTGATTGTTGTTCTTAGTGTCTGTGCTGCTGGTGTTATATTTAGGAAGTGATCACCTGTGCCACTGTGTTAAAGGGTATTTCCCACTTACTTTTCTTTCAAGTTTAAAGTGGCTGGGTTTATGTTGAGGTCTTTGATCCACTTGGATTTGAATTTTGTGCAAGGTGATAGATAATAGATCTATTTGCATTCTTCTACATATTACTATATAGTTATGCCAACACCATTTGTTAAAGATACCATTTTTCCATAGAATATTTTTGGCCTCTTTGTCAAAAATTAGATGTTCATAGGTGTGTGGGTTAGGATTGGAGTCTTTTATTCAATTCCATTGATCCACAAGTTTGTTTTTATGCCAGTACCAGGCTGTTTTTATTACTGTAGCTCTACAGTAGAGCCTTAAGTCTGGGATGGTGATGCCTCTTGAAATTTTTTTATTGAACAGGATTATTTTGGCAATTCTGGGTTTCCTGTTATTCCATATGAAGTTGTGTATTGTTCTTTCAAAGTCTATAAAAAATTGTGTTGGGATTTTCATGGGAATTGAATCTGTAGATTGGTTTTGTAAGATTGCCAATTTTATTATGTTGATCTTGCCTATTCAGGAGCATGGGAGACCTTTTCATTTTCTGATATCCTCTTCAATTTTCTTCTTCAGTGACTTAAAGTTGTTTTCAAACAACTCTGCTACTTCTTTGGTTAGAGTTATGCTAAGATATTTAATGCTATTTTCAGTTATTATAAAGGGTGATATTTCACTTATTTCTTTTTCAGCCCTTTTATTCTTGGTGTATAGAAGAGGTATTTTTTTTTTTAAATAACTCTTGTACCTCGATACATTGCTGAAGGTGTTTATTAACTGCAGAAGTTCCCTGGTAGAATTTTGGGGGTCACTTATGTATACTATCATATCACCTGTAAATAGATATAGTTTCACTTCTTCCTTTCCAATTTGTATCCCCTTTTTTTCTGTTATTGTTTTAGTTAAAACTTCGAGAAATATATTAAATAGATAACAGGAGGGATGACAGCCTTGTTTAGTTTCTGATTTTAGTGGGATTGCTTTGAGTTTTTAATCCATTTAGTTTGATGTTGGTTGTTGGCTTGCTGTGTATCACCTTTATTATATTTAGGTATTTTCCCTGTATTCCTGATCTTTCCAGGACTTCTATCACAAAGGAGTGTTGAATTTCATCAAAGACTTTTTCAGCATCTGAGGAGATGATGATTGGTTTTTTTCTTTCAATTTGTTTATATAATGAATGACAGTCACAGTTTTTCATATGTTGAAGCATTCCTGCATCTCTGGGATGAAGCCTACTTGATCGTGATGGATGATTTTTTTGATATGCTGTTGAATTCGGTTCGCCAGAATTTTATTGGTTATTTTTATATGAATATTCATGAGGAAGATTGGTCTGTAATTCTCTTTCTTAGTTGCTTCTTTGAGTGGCTTGGGTGTCAAGGTAATTGTGGCCTCATAAAAAGAGTTCCGCAATGTTCCTTCAGTTTCTACTGTATGGAACAGTTTGAGGAGTATTGGTATTAGTTCTTTCAATGTCTGGTAGAACTCTGCACTGAAATCATCTGGCTCTGGGCTTTTTTGACTTGGGATACTTTTCATAACAGCTTCAATTTCCTTTGGGGTTATAGGTCTGTTTAGTTTATTTATCTGGTCTTTTATGTTTTCCATTCTAGTGGAGTATAGATTTTCAAAGTATGACCGGATAATTCTCTGGATTTCCTGGGTGTCTGTTATGTTCCCCTTTTCATTTCTGAATGAAATTTGGATACTCTCTCTCTGCCTTTTAGTTATATGGATAAGGTTTTATCTATCTTGTTCCTTTTCTCAAAGAAGCAACTCTTTGATTCATTGATTCTTTGAATTGTTCTCTTTTTTTCAATTGTATCGATTTCAGTCCTAAGTTTGATTATTTCCTGCCATCGACTCCCTCTAGGTGAGTTTGCTTCTAATTGTCTTAAAGCCTTCAGCAGTGCTGTTAGGTCTCTTGTGTGAGATTTCTCTAGGTTTTTCATATAGGCATCTAGTGTTATGAATTTTCCTTTTAACATTGCTTTCATTGTGTCCCATAAGTTTGGGTATGTTATGGATTCATTTTCATTGAATCCTAGAAAGTCTTTGATTTCATTCTTAACTTCTTCCTTGACCTAGAGGTGGTTCGATTGAGAGATGTTCAGTTTCCATGAATTTGTGGGCTTTCTGTGTGTTTTTTTTTTTTTTTTTTTTTTGAACTCTAACTTTAGACCATCTTGGTTTAATATGATACAATAAATTATTCTCATTTTTTGTATTTATTGATACTTGCTTTATGATAGAGTATGTTGTCAATTTTAAAGAAAGTTCCATGGGGTGTTGAGAAATATGTATATTCCTTTGTGTTTGGGTGGAAAGCTCTATATATATCTATTAAGTCCATTTGGGTCATAACAAATGTTAGATCCCTTATTTCTCTGTTGGGTTTCTGTCTGATTGACCTATCCAAGGGTGAAAGTGGGGGTATTGAAGTCACCCATTATGAATGTGTGGTGTTTGATGTGAGGTTTAAACTTTAGTAGTGTTTTGTTTACATATGTAGGTGCCCTTTTGTTGGGAGCATAAATATTCAGGATTGAGCCTTCATCTTGGTGGATTTTTCCTGAGAGGGGTAAGTAATGTCTGTCCTGGTCTCTTTTGATTGATTTTAGTTTGAAGTCTATTTTGTTAGGTATTAGGATGGCTATACCAGCTTGTTTCTTTTTCTTGTTTCATTTGATTGGAAAGTTTTTTCCCAACCCTTTTCTCTGAGCCTGTGTCTGTCTTTGAAATTGAAGTATGTCTCTTGTATGCAGCAGATTCTGTTTTTGTATCCATTACATTAGGGTGTGTCTTTTTATAGGTGAATCGAGTCCATTGATATTAAGGGATATTAATGACCAATGATTGTTGTTCCCTGTTATTTTTGGTGGTAGTGTGTGTGTGTTTCCCTTCTTTGGGTTTTTTTCTTGTGGGATTATAGATTGCATGCGGTTTCATCTGGTTTCCTTAGGTTGGAGTTTTCCCTCTATAATACTTTCTGTAGGGCTGGACTTGTGGCTAGGTATTGTTTAAATCTGGTTTTTTCATAAAATATCTTGTTTACTCCATCTATAGTGATTAATAATTTTGCTGGATATAGTAGTCTGGGTTGGCAGCCATGCTCTTTTAGTGTTTGTATGACATCTGACCAGGACCTTCTTGCTTTCATCGTTTCCATTGAGAAATCTGGTTTTAATCTGATGGGTCTGCCTTTATAGGTAAATTGGCCTTTTTCCTTTGCAGATCTTAGTATTTTTTCTTTGTTCTGTAGGTTTAGTAGCTTGATTATTAAGTGGTGAGGAGACATTTTTTTGGGGTCTAGTCTATTTGGTGTTCTGTAAGCTTCTTATATTTTTATAGATATTTCCTCCTTTATGTTAAAAAGTTTTTTCTATGATTTTGTTGAATATATTTTCTGTGCCATTGAAGTATTCTTCTCCATCTTCAATTCTGATTATTCTCAGGTTTGGTCTTTTCATAGTATCCTAAATTTCATGGATGTTTTGTGTTATGACTTTTTTGGTTTTAGTGTTTTCTTTGACTGACGTATCTATTCCCACTATTGAATCTTCCACTCCATAGATTTTCTGTTCCATCTCTTGCATTCTGTTGGTTAGGCTTGCATCTGTTGTTCTGGTTTGTTTTTTCAGGTTTTCTATTTCCAGCATTGCCTCAGTTTGTGCCTTCTTTATTGCTTCTATTTCAATTTTTAATTCCTAAAATGTTTCTTTCACCTTTTGGTTTTCTTTTTCTTGGTTTTCTTTACTTTCCTTCAGGAATTTGTTAATCTCTTCCAATTTTTTGTTTGTATTTTCTTCTATTTCTTTAAGGCAATCTTCATAAAGTTGTTTTTAAGGCCATTTCCTTCTGTTTCCTCTTCCTTGCCATGCTCAGGTTTTGATGTTGTAGAACCACCAACTTCTTCTGGTGGTGCCTTGTAGTTTTTTTTTTTTTATATTGTTATATGTATTCTTGCATTGGTATCTGCCCATTGCTTCCTTGGTTCACTCTTAGTTGGCTCTGAGTCAGTTGTGAGCCAGGGGGTCTCTAGTTGTCATGGAGGTTGCTGGAATCACTGTGTGATGATGCTGTTTAGGGTTGGGGTGAGGTTTGGCCTTGGGTTGTCCCTCCAACTTGGTTTTGCTGGTGGCTGTGCTTGCAGGGACTCTCCCTGCTGGCTTTGGTTTAGGGGGTAGCTGGGTGTGGGTGTGGTTCCAGGATTTGTGTCCCTGGGCTGGATTTCAGAGACCTATGGTCTCCACTTGGCCTGGGACTCAGGGGTGGTACTCACTTCTTAGTTGGCTGTGAGCTAGGGGGTTGTAGGTCTCCAGTTGTTGCTGGGGTTTCTGGAATCACCATGTGAAGCTTTGCAGTTTTTGACTTGATTACTTTTTCTATTCTAATCTCTTGGATTGCTCTCATTCATATATAGTGTATAATCAAATTGGCAACGTCTTCACTTGTAACCTGCTTTGCAACACAATGCACGGGAATGCCATGCTTTCTCATGTAGCTCTGCCCTTGGTAGTCAGGGGTATTCCCCGCTTCATAGGTGAATGTAGCCACACTGTCTATCCTCCAATTATCTGATACATTTTCTTTAGCTACCAATTTTCTGAAAACTGCTTCTCCAATGGGTGACTGGAAAATATAACTGAGACACATGTACAACACTGACTTGGACCTGACCTTTGTCAACTTTTGGTACAGATCTTGGCTGCTCCAATTTCTTATAAACACCTTGTCTCTAACCTGAAGACCAGAGATCTATAATGATCTACATCCTCTTGCATATGTATATGTGTTGTGTGGTGGCTAGAGGCTGATGTTGAGTACCTTTCTTGATCACTTTTCATCTTGGATATGAAAGTAGGGTCTCTCATTAGGACCCAGAGCTCAGTAATTTGATTAGTCTATCTAGCTAGCATGGTTTGGGTATCCTGTGTCTGCGTGAGTGCTGACGAATCACTACCACCACTAGACATTGACGTGGGTTCTGGGGATCTCAACTCCTGTCTTCATTCCTGTAGGGCAAACCCAGTGAGTCTCTCTAGTCCTTAGTATTTTTCATGGGCTTCAGTTTGTCACAGATTGCCATCTTTGTGTCACTCTCTTAAGAAGGTGGATCTCTTTTGCATTGGATCTTGAAGGGCATGTCCTCTTCCTGATTCTGATAAGGATATTATTATTATTGTTATTATTATTACTGTTGAGTTTTTTAAGACAAGGTCTTACCATATAGCCTCTACTTCCTGAGTATTAAGATTAAAGGCATGTGCCATTATACCCTGTGGTGGGACTATTCTCTGTATCATTCTGTAAATAAAGAATCTGTTTTGGGAAAGCTAGGATTGCCAAAACAATTTTACTCAACAAAAGAACCTCAGGAGGTATCACCATCTCTGACTTCAAGTTATACTATAGAGCTACAGTAATAAAAACAGCCTGGTAGGGGCTGGAGAGATGGCTCAGTGGTTAAGAGCACCATCTTCTCTTCCAGAGGACTCGGGTTCGATTCCCAGCACCCACATGGCAGCTAACAACTGTCTGTAGTTCCAGTTCCAGGCAAACACCAAGGCAAATAAATGAGTAAATAAATAAAGTTTAAAAAAAAAAACAGCCTGGTACTGGCATAAAAACAGACTTGTGGATCAATGGAATAGAACTGAGGATCCAGACATTCACCCAAAAACCTATGAACACCTGATCTTTGACAAAGAGGCCCAAAACATTCAATGGAAAAAAGATAGTACATTTAACAAATGGTGTTGGCATAGCTGGATGGAAGTGTGTAGAAAAATGCAAATAGATCCAAACCTATCACCCTGCAAAAATCTCACATCCAAGTGGATTGAACACCTCAACATAAACCCAGCTACACTGAACTTCCTAGAAAAGTAAGTGGGAAATAACCTCCAAAGCATTGGTACTGGAGACCACTTTATAAATATAACACCAGTAGCGCAGACACTTAGTATAACAGTCAATATGTGGGACCTCCTGAAACTGAGAAGCTTTTGTAAATGTAAGGATCTAAAATGGGAATTCTCAGCAGAAGAATTAGGAATGGCTGAAAGGCACCTGAAAAAGTGCTTATCATCGTTAGCCATCAGAGAAATGCAAATCAAAACAACTTTGAGATACCACCTAACACTTGTTAGATTGGCTAAGATAAAAGGCACAGATGACAGCCTATGTTGGAGAGGATGCAGAGCAAGGGGAACACTCCTTCATTGTTGGTGGGAGTGTAAGCTTGTTCAGCCACTCTGGAATGCAATATGGCAGTTTCTCAGAAAATTGAGAATCAATCTCCCCAAGGACCCAGCAATGTCACTTCTGGGTGTATACCCTAAAGATGCACAGTCATACTCCAAAGGCATTAGCTCAACTATGTTCATAGCAGCATTATTTGTAATAGCAAGAACCTGGAAACAACCTAGATGTCCCTCAACTGAAGAATGGATTAACAAACTGTGGTACATCTACACAATGGAATAGTACTCAGCAGTAAGAAAAAATGATATCGTAAAATTCACAGGCAAATGGATGGATTTGGAGAATATCCTCCTGAGCGAGGTATCACAAACTCAGAAAGATAAGCAGGGGATGTACTCACTCATTAGTGGTCTCTAAACAAACAAACAAGAAAAAAGCCAAGCATGCCCAAGCTGCAGACTACAACCAGTGAACAACTTGGCATCAGAAACACCCTGGACTGACTCTTCGGATCCCACTCCCCCTAGAGGAACACCTGACTCTCACTCTTGAGGGAGGGGGGACAAAACTGGATCTGCCAGGAGTGGACACAGAACTAAGCAATATTGGGTCAGTGGGACCATAGGACTGTCTGCTGCCTGCCTAGGGAGGGGATGGGGAGTTGTGGCGAAGAAAGACTGACCTGATGTGGTGGGAGGGGGAAGGGACCTTGAATAAAGATATACAAGGATAGAAAGTGTGACTTCTTTGTTAATAATAATAATAATAATAATAATAATAATAATAATAATAAAATGTATACAGAAAAAAACCATTCATTAAAGAGACCCAGAAGCTGTTTTGGTCTGTGTGGAGCACCATAGAAGTGGGTGGAGGAATCAGAGGAGAGACAGGTGGAAGGAGGGTAGAGTCAGGTAGACTCCATCCAGCTGCCAAAAAAAAACCCATATAAGACTACAAATACAGGCCATGGGCCACGACCACATGACAAATAGATTAACAAAATAAATTAAAATAAAATAAAAAATAACTAACAATATACCTAAAACATAGACCAAACAATATAAAACTAATATAAGCATCTAAGTCATCTCTAAAAAATAAAAGCTGCCACAGACAAGTCAAATCTCTAACCTAAACAAAGTCAAAAAACCATCTACAACAATACCCAGCATAAGCACTTTTCTTAGTGAGCATGTTCCAAGGAACTCCTGCTGATTCTTTTAACTACTTCTCTCTTTTAAAATATCATGTACATTAACATTATCAGAATTATGTATTTTTAAATAAAATCTGCTTTCCCCCTTCTGCATCTTTTATTTTTATTAAATAGGGTTTTACTATAAACACAAGGCTGTGCTTACACTTGGGATCCGTTTGTCTCTCTTTTATATGCTAAGATTATAGGCACATGCTGCTTCACCAGCTATCTGATGTATTTCGAAAATCATATTTATTTATTTATGCATATGCATGTGTGTAGGCCAGAGGATTATTTCTGGGGGTCGATTTTCTCCTTCTACCACATGGGTCATAGTGGGTAAACTTGGGTATTAGTGCCTTTTTCTGCTGGACTCTTACCCTGGCTTCCTGTGTGATCTTTTAAAGCCAGATAACCTCACATTTTCCTGACCATGCTGAACTCAAAATGATTTTATTCATTTCTCAGGATAATGAGAGTTTCATCACCTATCAGAGATATCTCTTCTACCTGTGTGAGAGTGTGGTGGGCATGTGTGTGTGTGTGTATACAAACTGAATGTTGCCCCATTATACATTTATAATGCTGTATGTTATACAAATGAACTCAGTAACAGAAGGTAAGAACTGATCAGTTGTTTCAGATTTAAGATAGTTCGTGACAGTAGGTCTGTCCTATGGGAAGGAGAAATGGAGTGGTGACTTCTAGGGCCCTCTTTGCCTATTTGGGGACCAGAGAGGGGGTCATAAGGATGGATTGTAGAGAAAACCTCAGACTTACCTTGTGTCAAGTGTCTGAGCTAAGATGTGAAGACAGCTCACCATTGTAGTTGAATCACTCCCTAGAATGAAAAACACCACCTGTGACTCTCCAAACCCAGCCTGGCTTTTAAATGAAGCCTTCTTAATATGCATCAGGCATACCCAGTATAATTAACTAGCAATGCACAAATAGCCAGGTCTGTGTTCAGGGATGAGAAATTTATCTTTAGTCTGACACAGCCTCTGCTTCATGATGGATGTCACAGGCAGAGCTTAAAACATTCATTGGTGTGGAAAATCTGAGCTGTTAAAGGGGTAGAGAGGTCATTAATCATGCTTCAGACCAAATTTCTACAGGAAATTTAGGTGACACCTTAGTCCCAAGGTGCAGGTTTTCTAAGGGAGCCACAAATGAAGGCAAAATGGAAACTCAGGATAATTACAGGAAGGCTTGCTGCTTTTAGCAACACATTTGTTCACTTACCAAAGAGGGAGATCCTGTGTCTCACAAGAGCGGCCAGCTTGCAGAACAGGCTGAAATAGAGAAGGTTGCAATTCAGAAAGCCATGGAGACTCAAGAAGTGATTTTTACTCTATTCTTCCACCCCTCACGTGTGAAAAAGTACATAGATTGGAGTTTTGGGAGAATGCACCATGTCCTCTGAAGAGTCTTTGGAACCATGCCTAGGGAGATCATGTGGCTCATATGGTCCTGGTGGAGAATCGTAAAAGGTTACTTGCAGGCAGCTCCATGCTACTCAACAACTATCCCTCTGTAATGAGAAGAGTATTTGGCAGTGACCCTGTGTAAACTTTCCTTGGTGATATGTGTTAAAATTTTCATTCATATAACATGTAGAAAAAGATGAGGATCCTAAAAGGCAGTCCACTTTTCTATCCTTGCAGTGAACTGCAAACCATTTTGCAGCCTTCAAGAGGAGTGTGAGGCTTTAGTGGAAGGTGGAAAAAAAATGCCGGGATTAGAAAAAAAAAAAAGTGGTAATCGCTACAGCAGGGAGCAGCATTTTAAGAAGTGCAGTTTTCAAAGTGGCAGAGTCTTCAGGACACAAAGAAATAATAGGTTATCTAAGAAGAAACCCAGTGAGGGCCCAGTATCCAGGGTGTAGCAGAAGTCAGAGGCTTTTTTATTAGCCTATAGTCTGTCCTAATTGGGTCCTTGGGAACTAGGAAGCAATTATTCTTATTTCTGTTGTTGTTTGTATTTCTGGTTCTTTACATGCTTCACTTATACTTAACACCATGGAGACCCCTGAAGGTTGAACTACTTCAGCTGTAGTTGGGAAGGCCTTGTGTAGTTAAGAAGGACCCCTGCAGATGTTTCTGAGAATGCTGCCAATTGACCCCACCCAGGAGACTACTCTCGGGAGGAGGGAGGAAAATCTTCTCACAGTTGATACTGGCATGGCTTGACAAGAACTTTGCATTTCCATCAGGAATCAATGGACCAGAAAGAGAGCTAATAGAGAAAACAGAGGCAAGAGAGTAATGAAATCAGGAAGCTCTACCAATAGACTTGGCTGAAGTCATGGGCTCACATTCATAACTTGTCCTGGAGATCTTTGCCTGTCACAAGACATAAGTCTCCATAGGACAACTCAAACAGAGAAGAAATGCACCCTAGTGTTAGTTGATGAAATTCCATCAATTTAAAGGATGATAACTTCTCAGTTAATATCCTGGATTTTTCTGGGCTATCTTGAAAAAATATAGCCAATGTCACTGCTGATTACTGAAAATAAGTCAGAACATCCATGTAGAGCTCAAGAGAGCTCCTAGTGAGTTAACAGAAACTTGGCATCTAATGTAAAATTAATATGGGCTCCTGTATTTTGATTTGAACTTCTGGAGCTGGATGAGGATAAAGAGTATTGAACAGTGTAGCCTGGACTGCTCATTGCCTAGTTCTGTGATTGGTCTGTGAAGGCTGCCTTGGTTAAGATCCTTTGATGCTCTGGGCTCTGTGTTAGCTTTCTCATCTATAATTAAATAACTCTTCTACAAAAGTTGGAAAAAACTCAAAAGATGAAAACACTTCGAATGGATGAACACACGTGTTGTATAAATTGAAAGCAATTGTTCTTTCTTCCTAAAGCACATGGTTGAACTATTAGGATCAGTTTCTGAAGTGGCTCCCCTTACCATCAGAAGCCAGAAATGCTTTCTCAGACTTGGAAAAGCCAGCACCTAAAATTTCAAAAAGTTGTTGCTGTCTCTTAAGATTCCGTGATTTAAATAAAAGAATTATTGTGTAGAGTTAGTCTATGTCAACTTGACACAATGGAGACCTGTCTGGAAAGAGGGAATCTTAACTGACAAAATGACCCCATAAGACTGGCCTGTAGGCAAGTCTGTAGGGCATTTTCTTAATTAATGATTGATGTGGAAGCATTGTGTGTGGGTGCCAATCCTGCGTGGTCCTGAATGTATAAGAAAGCAGACTGAATAAACCAGGAGGAGCAAGCCAAAAGCAGTATTTCTCCAAGGCTCCTGCTTCAGTTCCTGTCTCTGAGTTCCTGCCATGTGTTCTTGTCCTGACTTCCCTAGATGATAGACTCTTACCTGAAAGTGTAGGGTAGAATAAGTCCTGTCGTTGCCAAATTGCTTTTGGTCATGGTGTTTTATTACAGCAGTAAAAACCACAACTAGGACAATTAATTATCTTTAGTTCAAAATAATAAAGGCTTACTGTAGTGAAGAATAGGTACCATTACTTTGACCTAGAGGTATGGCCTCTTAGTCAGAGTAGATTTGGGAATTCAGGCACTAGGATTAGGGCTGCGGTTGAAGGGCACTTTAAGATTAGGGTCCGCTGGTTGGGTTCCGGTTCCGGGACCAGGTTCTATCTGTGGAGCGTGTCTCCACACACTCTGTAGCAGACAGAGATAAACGTTGGCAGTCAGAGTTCCCCCAGCTGCTGCTAAGACAAGGGAACTTGCCCGGGCATCCTGCCTCTAACTGCTCCAACAGAGAAGGACTGAGGACTTGAAATTCAGATCCCTGCCCAGAGCAGAGTCAGGTATTGAGGAGACCCCTTGCTCAGAGGAGATGGGAGACACTGAAGCCCGCTTGCCACAACTGAGCAGGAGCTACCTAATCATGAACCACTGAAGCCATGGGCAGATGCCAGTGCAAAAATATATATAATAATATAAAGAACAACAAGGTAACTCCAGAAGAAATTGGCAGTCCTTCAACTACAAGACCTGAACTGAGCAATGAAGAGGAAACAGAAGGAAGCAACACCAAAAACACCTTTATGATGATCATGGGAGCCCTCAAACAAGATATGAAAAATTCCCTTAAAAATAGAAGAAAATACAACCAAAAAATTGGAAGAGATGAACAAATCTATGAAAGAAACATGCCAGGAACTAAAAGCTGAAATAGAAGCAATAAAAAAGGCACAAAATGAGGCAAAGATGGAAATAGAAAACCTGAAGAAAAAAGCTGGAACCACAGATACAAGCATAACCAACAGAATTCAAGAGATGGAAGATAGAATCTCTGAAGTGGAAGACTCAGTAGCTTAAATAGATATATCAGTCAAAGAAAATACTAAAATCAAAAAAGCCATAGCACAAAATGTTCAGGAAATCTGGGACATCATGAAAAGACCTAATTTGAGAATAATAGGAATAGAAAAAGGAGAAGAATACCAGCTCAAAGGCACAGATAATGCTTTCAATAAAATCATAGAAGAAAACTTCCCTAACCTGAAGAAGGAAATGCCTATAAAGATACAAGAAACTTATAAAACACCAAGTAGATATAACCCAATAAAAAAGTCAGCACGCCACATTATAATCAAGCCACAAAACATATAGAACAAAGAAAAAATTTTAAGAGCTGCAAAAGAAAAGAGCCAGCTTACCTATAAAGGCAGACCCATGAGAATAACACCTGACTATTCAATGGAAACAATGAAAGCTAGAAGGGCTTGGTCAGAAGATATACAGATGCTAAAAGAGCATGGCTGCCAAACTAGAATACTATACCCTGCAAAATTATCAGTCACCATAGATGGAGTAAACAAGATATTTCATGACAAAGTCAGACAGAAACAATATCTATCTACCAATCCAGCACTACAGAAAGTATTAGAGGGAAAACTCAACCTAAGGACCCCAGATATACCCAAGAAACCACAAACAATCAATAATCCCACAGAAGAATACTCTAGAGAAAGGAAATACAAACAAGTTACCACCAAAAAATAGCAGGAAATATCAGTCAATGGTCACTAATATCCCTTAATATCGATGGTCTCTACTCTCCTATAAAATGTCACACACTAAAAGGATGGATACAACAACAGAAGCCATCCTTCTGTTGCCTACAAGAAACACATCTCAACCACAAAGACAGACACAGGCTTAGAGTAAAGGGTTGGGAAAAGATTTTTCCAGTCAAATGGTCGTAAGAAACAAGCAGGGGTTGCCATCCTAATATCTAACAAAGTAGATTTTAAGCTAAAAGCAATTAAAAGGGACCAAGATGGTCATTACTTATTCATCAAGGGAAAAATGGGTCAAGAGGAGATTTCAATCCTGAATATTTATGCCCCTATATATAAGGGTATGTATCTATGTAAAAGAAACACTGCTAAGCTTGAATCCTACATCAATTCTCATGCCCTAATAGTGGGAGACTTCAATGCCCCACTTTCAACCTTGGATAGGTCAACCAGACAGAGACTCAACAGAGAAATAAGGAGTCTAAAAGAGGTTATGACGCAAATGGATTTAATAGATATCTACTGAAGCTTCCGCCCAAATGCAAAGGAATATACATATTTCCAGCTCCTCATGGAACGTTCTCCAAAATTGACCACATAATGGTCATAAAGCAAATATCAACAGATACAAAAACATGAAAATAATCCCTTGTAACATATTGGATCACCAGGACCTAAAGTTAGAGTTCAACAAATTCAAAAATCAAAGAAAGCCTACCAACTCATAGAAATTAAACATCACTCAGCTGAACCACCTCTGGGTCAAGGAAGAAATTAAGAAAGAAATCAGAGTCTTATTACAATTTAATGAAAATGAATCCACAATGTACTCAAAGTTGTGGGACACAATGAAAGCAATAATAAGAGGAAAATTCATAGCACTAGATGCCTATATGAAAAACCTAGAGAAATCCCACACTAGAGACTTAACAACTCAGCTGAAAGCCTTAGAACAATTAGAAGCGAACTTACCTAGAAGGAGTAGACGGCAGGAAATAATCAAACTTAGAGCTGAAATCAATACAATTGAAACAAAAAGAACAATACAAAGAATCAATGAATCTAAGAGTTGGTTCTTTGAGAAAGTCAACAAGATAGATAAGCCTTTATCTAAATTAATCAAAAAGCAGAGAGAGAGAGTGTGTCCAAATCAGCAAAATCAGAAATGAAAAGGGGGACATAACAACAGACCCCCAGGAAATACAGAGAATTATCAGATCATACTTTGAAAATCTGTATTTCACAAAAATGGGAAAACTAGAAGAAATGCACAGCTTTCTGGAAGGTACCATCTACCAAAATTAAATGAAGATCAGATTAATTACCTAAACAAGCCTATAACCCTTAAGGAAATTGAAGCTGTCATTAAAAGCCTCCCCAAAAATAAAAGCCCTGGTCTAAATGGTTTCAGTGCCGAATTTTACCAGACATTCAAGGAAGAATTACTACCATTACTCCTCAAACTATTTCACACAGTAGAAACTGAAGGAATGTTGTCAAATTCCTTTTATGAGGCCACAATTACCCTAATACCCAAGCCACTCAAAGACACAACAAAGAAGGAGAACTAGAGACCAGTTTCCCTCATGAATATTGATGCTAAAATTCTCAACAAAATTTTATCAAACCATATACAACAATATATAAAAAATATCATCCACCATGTTCAAGTAGGCTTCACCCCAGAAATGCAGGGCTGGTTTAACATACAAAAAACTGTAAATGTCATCCATCATATAAACAAACTAAAGGAACAAAACCACATGATCATATCCTTAGATGTGGAAAAAGCCTTTGACAAAATCCAACATTGCTTTATGATTAAAGCCCTGGAGAGATCAGGAATACAGGGAGAATACCTAAATATAATAAAGGCGATTCACAAGAAGCCAACAGCCAGTATCAAACTTAATGGAGAAAAACTCAAAGTAATCCCACTAAAGTCAGGAACTAGACAAGGATGTCCTTTCTCCCCTTATCTATTCAATATAGTTCTCAAAGTTTTAGCTAAAGCAATAAGGGAATGAAAGGAGATTAAGGGGCTACAAATTGGAAAAGAAGAAGTGAAGCTATCTCTATTTGCAGATGATATGATTGTGTACATAAGTGACCCACAAAATTCTTCCAAGGAATTACTACAGCTGATAAACACCTTCAGCAATGTAGCAGGATACAAGATTAAGTCAAAGAAATCAGTAGCCCTTCTAC
>PVIH01005590.1:111251-122359 GCA_004025045.1 Sigmodon hispidus
AGAAGTAACAGACCTATTTGACAAAAATTTTAAATCACTGAAGAAAGAAATTGAAGAGGATATCAGAAAATGGAAAGCTCTCCCATGTTCCTGGATTGGTAGGATCAACATAGTAAAAATGGCAATTCTACCAAAGGCAATCTACAGATTCAATGCACTGCCCATCAAAATCCCAACACAATATTTTTGGACCTTGAAAGAACAATACTCAATTTCATTTGGAATAACAGGAAAGCAGGATTGCCAAAACAATCTTACTCAACAAAAGAACCTCAGGAGGTATCACTATCCCTGACTTCAAGGTATACTATAGAGCTACAGTAATGAAAACAGCCTGGTACTGGCATAAAAACAGACTTTTGGACCAATGGAATAGAACTGAGGATCCAGACATTAACTCAAAAACCTATCAACACCTGATCTTTGACAAAGAGGCCCAAAACATTCAATGGAAAAAAGATAGTACATTTAACAAATGGTGTTGGCATAGCTGGATGGAAGTGTGTAGAAAAATGCAAATAGATCCGAGCCTGTCACCCTGCAGAAAACTCAAATCCAAGTGGATCAAAGACCTCAACATAAACCCAGCCACTTTGAACTTTATAGAAAAGAAAGTGGGAAATACACTTTTATGAATTGGAACAGGCAACCACTTCCTAAATATAACACCTGTGGCACAGAAACTAATACCAACAATCAATAAGTAGGATCTCCTGAAACTAGGACACTGTCAATAGGAGAAAACAACAGCCTACAGAATGGGAAAAGATTTTCATCAACTCTACAAGTGATAGTGGACTGATCTCTCTATGATATATAAAGAGCTCAAGAATCTAGAGACCAAAACCTTGAATAACCCATTCAATAAATGGGGTTCAGATCTAAAAAGGGAATTCTCAGTAGATGAATTACGAATGGCTGAAAGGCACCTGAAAAAGTGCTCTTCATCTTTAGCCATCAGAGAAATGCAAATCAAAACAACTTTGAGATACCACCTAACACCTGTTAGATTGGCTAAGATAAAAGGCACAGATGACAGCCTATGTTGGAGAGGATGCAGATCAGGGGGAACACTCCTCCATTGTTGGTGGGAGAGTAAGCTTGTTCAGCCTCTTTGGAATGCAGTATGGCGGTTTCTCAGAAAATTGAGAATCAATCTCCCCAAGGACCCAGCAATACCACTTCTGGATGTATACCCTAAAGAGGCACATTCACACTCCAAAGGTATTTGCTCAATTATTTTCAAAGCAGCATTATTTGTAATAGCAAGAACCTGGAAACAACCTAGATGCCCCTCAACTGAAGAATGGATTAACAAACTGTGGTACATCTGCACAATGGAATACTACGCAGCAGTAAGAAAAAATGATATCCTAAAATTCACAGGCAAATGGATGGATTTGGAGAATATCCTCCTGAGCAAGGTATCACAAACTCAGAAAGATAAGCAGGGGATGTACTCACTCATTAGTGGTCTCTAAACAAACAAACAAGAAAAAAAGCCAAGCATGCCCAAGCTGCAAACCACAACCACTGAACATCTTGGGATCAGAAACACCCTGAACTGACCCTTCGGATCCCACTCCACCTATAGGAACACCTGACTCACTCTTGAGGGAGAGGAGACAAAACTGGATTTGCCAGGAGTGGAGACTCAACTAAGCATTATTGGGTCAGTGGGACCATCAGACTGTCTGCTGCCTGCCCGGGGAGGGGATGGGGAGTTGTGGAGAAAAAAAAAAAAAAGAGCTGATGTGGTGGGAGGGGGAAAGGACCTTGCATAAGGATATAGAAGGATAGAAAAAAATTCAGAGGGAAAGCTGAACACAAAGTAATTTAATTGTAGTAAACTTATTTGCATTATCACCCTTGATAAGTCATGCTTATGATTTTTATTTTCTTTAAAGTTATTGTTAACTTATCAGCATTTTAAATTCATTTTACTGTTTTTCTTGATAAATACAAAATAAATAAAGTGAAAAAAAGATTGGAACAGGGTATTTTACAATAGCTACTAAATTACCACAAAATAAATTCACAATTGCCTACCTAATAAAGTGAAAAATATGAGCATTTAAAGAAAAAAACAATTGCTCTCTGTATGTATTCCACCAATATCATAATGTTATCGTTATCTCTTATTAATATGTATTTAATAAAGAAAAGAAATAAAGGAAACATTACCCTTCATAATAGCTGCAAATAGTATTAAATACCTTGGAGTAACTATAACCAAAGAAATAACAGACCTATTTGACAAAAATTTTAAATCACTAAAGAAAGAAATTGAAGAGGATATCAAAAATGGAAAGCTCTCCCATGTTCCTGCATAGGTAGGATCAACATAGTAAAAATGGCAATTCTACTAAAAGCAATCTACAGATTTAATCAATGCACTGCCCATCAAAATCCCAACACAATATTTTTTGGAACTTGAAAGAACAATACTCAATTTCATTTGGAATAACAGGAAAACCAGGATTGCCAAAACAATTTTGCTCAACAAAAGAACCTCAGAGGGCGATACCATCCCTGACTTCAAGTTATACTGCAGTAATAAAAACAACCTGGTAGGCATAAAAACAGACTTGTGGATCAGTGGAATAGAATTGAGGATCCAGACATTAAACCAAAAACCTATGAACAGCTGATCTTTGTCAAAGAGGCCCAAAATATTCAGTGGAAAATACATAGTAACTTTAACAAATGGTGTTGACATAGCTGGATGATAGTGTATAGAAAAATGCAAATAGATCCAAGCCTGTCACCCTACACAAAACTCAAATCCAAGTGGATCAAAGACCTCAACATAAACCCAACCATTCTGAACTCATAGAAAAGAAAGTGGAAAATACCTTCCAACGAATTGGCACAGGTGGCCACTTCCTAAATATAACAACAGTGGCACAGACACTAAGAACAAAAATCAATAAGTGGGATCTCCTGAAGCTAGGAAGCTTCTGTAAAGCCAAGGATACTGTTAATATGACAAAATGACATCCTACAGAATGGGAAAAGATTATCACCAACTCTACAAGTGATAGAGGACTTATCTCTAAAATATATAGAGAACTCAAGAAGGTAGAGCCCTAAACCTTGAATAACCCAATCAAAAAATGGGATTCAGAACTAAAAAGGGAATTCTCAGCAGAAGAATTAGGAATGGCTGAAAGGCACATGAAAAAGTTCTCAACATCTTTAGCCATCAGAGAAATGCAAATCAAAACAATTTTGAGATACCACCTTACACCTGTCAGAATGGCTAAGATCAAAGACACAGATGCCAGCCTATGGTGGAGAGGATGCGGATCAAGGGGAACACTCCTCCATTGTGGTGGGAGTGTAAGCTTGTTCAGCCACTCTGGAATGCAGTATGGTGATTTCTCAGAAAACTGGGAATCAATCTCCCCAAGGATCCAGCAATACCACTTCTAGGCATATACCCTAGAGACGCACATTCGCACTCCAAAAGCATTAGCTCAAGTATGTTCATAGCAGCATTATTTGTAATAGCAAGAACCTGGAAACAACCTAGATGTCCCTCAACTAAAGAATGGATTAACAAACTGTGGTACATCTACACTCAGTACTACTACTCAGCAGTAAGAAAAAATGATATTCTAAAATTTGCAGGCAAATGGATGGATTTGGAGAATATCCTCCTGAGCGAGGTCTCACACACCCAGAAGGATAAGCAGGGGATGTACTCACTCATTAGTGGACTCTAAACAAAAAATCATGAAAGGAAAACATATTCAAGCTGCAAACCACAACCACTGAACAGCTTGGGCTCTGAAACACCTTGGACTAGCACCTTGGATCCCACTCCCTCCAGAGAAACACCTGACCTAGTTTTAATGCTGTGGTGAAGAAAGTGAATCTACCAGGATTGGATGCTGAACTAAACCATATCAGGACCTTGGGACCTCATGCCCTAGCTGGGGAGGAGATAAAGAGATGTGGAGAAGAGAGAGTGACTGGAAGCCGTGGGAGGGGTAAGGGAGCTTGACCAAGGATATACATAGATAAAATGTATGACTTTATTCATAAAAAATAAATTATTAAAAATGTAGAAAAAAAAGATTAGGCCCATGCACAGAGAAGCCTCTTCTTCTTGTTTATCTCTTGTGCCCTTGGATAAAGTACCTGACCCACTGAGTGAAGCCCAATGGACCAGTCCAGCTTTCCAGGAATTGTACAACTGCTTAATATCTTTTATTAGTGAGGGTTTCCCTACAAACTTCCTAATAAATAGGTAATTTTTATCAGTTTCCAGTGATTATTAATTACAATAATAGGCAACATTTCCCAGGGGACTTTCTTCTTTTTCAGAGTTTAAAAATGATAAAGACTGGCATGGTGGCACAAGCCTTATTAGCCAGGATGTCCAGGACTATATAGAGAGACCCTATCTCAAAAAGAAAAAAAAAAGAGAGATTAAAAATGATTTTAAAAGAGAAATCCTGGAAAGTCCAGGCTGTCAAAGGCATCAGATTAAAGATGAGGTGGACCAAGGATGAAGCTTCAATAAGGAGGAATCTAGTGGGTCAGAGGCTGAGGCAAGAGAATTGGTAGCTTTCAAATAAGCCGAGGCTGGGTTGTGCAGGTCCTGTCTTAAAAAAGAAGGAGGAGGAGGAGGAGGAGGAGGAGGAGAAGAAGAAGAAGAAGAAGAAGAAGAAGAAGAAGAAGCCGCTACTGCTGCTGCTGGACCTTTATCTCAGCATTTTGCAGAAGCAAGCAGATTTCTGTAAGTCTGAGAGGCCTGCCTGATTTACATAGCGAATTTTAGGCCAGCCATCTTGAGATCCTATCTCAAAAACTAATGAACAAACAGACAACCTCCCAGACCCCCAAACAAATAGGCAAAAACCAAAGGAAAAAGGAGTAAGATAAAAGAAAAAATAAGAAGAAAAGAGTCTGCTAGCGTGAGACAAAAGAGCGAAAAAGAAAGAGTCTGGGAAATGAATGTGCAGTGCAAACACGCTGCTTCTGTGGGAGACATCAGCTCATGGATGGATTTGGAAGCTATTTGCAAGGCTGATCAGCTCTAGGTTGTATTCCAGCCGCGACAAATGGTGCCTGGTTGAACAAATGTTACATTTCCATGAATTAATAGTCTAAGATCAACAGATAAAGAAAACAGACGCATGTGCCCTCTGTTGGATTATCTGAGTGTATCACATGGCCCCTCATCTCCTTAGCATCTTATAGAACACATCAGTTCAACCTAAAGGTGTAAGATCTTGAGATCAGTACCTGGTTCCAAAGTATCCTGTTTTGGAAGCATGGGGTTTACTCTGTCTTGAGTGACACTGAATGATCCCAGTACAAAAGAAGCATGTGACATTGTGAGGACTTAATTTTCAGTCGTTAGAACCTATGACACTTGTGGTACTAGAGCAAAGCTAAGGGCATCTCAAATTCTTGCTTTGTAAAATGAAGACTGTAAGACACAGGGAGAACTTTTAATTTAACACATTGTGAGGTTTCGCAACCATTCTTATTCATATGGGCAATAACTCTGGCATATGAAAATTAATCTCAGTGTTTGTCCATGCAGTGTTCAGTAAATGCTAGGCAAATCTTCAAGCTGAATACTCTCCCCAAAAGTGGGATAGCTAGTGGCTGAGCGAGCTTTTATCCACTATAACATGCATGTTCACTGTTGATGGAGAGCATTTATACTTTTACAACCCTCTTTACTTCTTTGCTATTTAGATATCCAATCAATATTTTTGATCTAATAACTGATCAAACAAAGAGAATCGGAAGCATGTTAGAAATCACCTCTCGAGCTCCCATTGGTTCTGGTTCCGCTTCTGGGACCGGGTGCTGTCTGCAGAGTGAGTCCCAGTGCACTCTGTAGCAGGGACAGATAAAGGCAGCCTGTTGCCATACCCACAGCTGCTGCTGAGGGAATTTGCATGGCTACCCACCTCCACCTCCAACTGAGCAAACAGATAACGACTGGGGTCCCTGAAGGACAGAATCAGACCCCGCCCAGAGGTGAGGAGGGGTCACCAGGCCCAAGTGCTTATATCCCAGTCGGGAGGGGGAGTTGAGCTCCCATCAGTTCTGGTTCTGCTTCCTGGACCGGGTGCTGTCTGCAGAGTAAGTCCCAGCGAACTCTGTAGCACACACAGATGAAGTCTGCCTGTCACCATACCCACAGCTGCTACTGAGGGAATTTGCATGGCTATCCACCTTGACCTCCAACTGAGCAAACAGATAACAACCCCTGAAGGACAGACTCAGACCCTGCCCAGAGAGGTGACAGGAGGCACACAAGCCCGAGTGATGCAACTGACCAGGAGCCACCTAATTGTGAACCACTGAAGCCATGGGCAAACATCAGTGCAAAAACTTACATAAAAATACAAAGAACAACAAGGTAACTCCAGAAGAAAGTGGTGATCTTACAAATACAAGACCTGAACTGAGCAATGAAGAGGAAACAGAAGGAAGCAACACCAAAAATTCCTTTTTGATGATCATCGAAGCTCTCAAAGAAGATATGAAAAATAGCCTTAAAGAAATAGAAGAAAATACAACCAAAAAATTGGAAGAGATGAACAAATATATGAAAGAAACATGCCAGGAACTAAAAGCTGAAATAGAAGCAATAAAAAAGGCACAAAATGAGGCAAAGATGGAAATAGAAAACCTGAAGAAAAAAGCTGGAACCACAGATACAAGCATAACAAACAGAATTCAAGAGATGGAAGATAGAATCTCTGAAGTGGAAGACTCAGTAGCTCAAATAGATATATCAGTCAAAGAAAATAGTAAAACTAAAAAAGCCATAACTCAAAATGTTCAGGAAATCTGGGACACCATGAAAAGACCTAACTTGAGAATAATAGGAATAGAAGAAGGAGAAGAATACCAGCTCAAAGGCACAGATAATGTTTTCAATAAAATCACAGAAGAAAACTTCCCTAACCTGAAGAAGGAAATGCCTATAAAAATACAAGAAGCTTACAGAACACCAAATAGATATGACCCCCCCAAAAAGTCAGCATGCCACATTATAATCAAGCCACAAAACATACAGAACAAAGAAAAAATTTTAAGAGCTGCAAAAGAAAAGGGCCAATTCACATATAAAGGCAGGCCCATCAGAATAACGCCTGACTATTCAATGGAAACGATGAAAGCTAGAAGGGCTTGGTCAGAAGTTATACAGACACTAAAAGAGAATGGCTGCCAAACTAGAATACTATACCCTGCAAAATTATCAATCACCATAGATGGATGGAGTAAACAAGGTATTTCAGGACAAAGTCAGACTGAAAGAATATCTATCTACGAATCCAGCACTACAGAGAGTATTAGAGGGAAAACTCCAACCTTAGGACCCCAGATACACCCATGAAATCATAAACAATCAATAATTCCACAGAATACTCCAGAGAAAGGAAATACAAACAAGTTACCACCAAAAATGGCAGTAAGTATGAATCAATGGTCACTAATTTCCCTTAATATCAATGGTCTCTACTCTCCTATAAAATGTCACACACTAAAAGGATGGATACAACAACAGAAGCCATCCTTCTGTTACCTACAAGAAACACACCTCAACCACAAAGACAGACACAGGCTTAGAATAAAGGGTTGGGAAAAGATTTTCCAGTCAAATGGTCGTAAGAAACAAGTAGGGGTTGCAATCCTAATATCTAACAAAGTAGATTTTAAGCTAAAAGCAATTAAAAGGGTCCAAGATGGTCACTACTTATTCATCACAGGAAAAATTGGTCAAGAGGAGATTTCAACCTTAAATATTTATGCCCCTAATATAAGGGTACTTACTTATGTAAAAGAAACACTGCTAAAGCTTGAACCCCAGATCAATTCTTACACCCTAATAGTGGGAGACTTCAATACCCCACTTTCAACCCTGGATAGGTCAACCAGACAGAGACTCAACAGAGAAATAAGGTGTGTAACAGAGGTTATGATGCAAATGGATTTAATAGATATCTACAGAAGCTTCCACCCAAACGCAAAGGAATATACATATTTCTCAACTCCTCATGGAACTTTCTCCAAAATTGACCACATAATTGGTCATAAAGCAAATATCAACAGATACGAAAAAATGGAAATAATCCCTTGTAACATATTGGACCAACTAAATCGGGCCTAAAATTAGAGTTCAACAACATCAAAACCCAAAGAAAGCCTACCAACTCTTGAAAACTAAACATCACTCAGTTGAATCATCTCTGGGTCAAGGAAGAAATTAAGAAAGAAATCAAAGTCTCTTCCTAGAATTTAATGAAAATGAATCCACAACGTATGCAAACTTGTGGGACACAATGAAAGCAATAATAAGAGGAAAATTCATAGCACTAGATGCCTATATGAAAAACCTAGAGAAATCCCACACTAGAGACTTAACAACTCAGCTGAAAGCCTTAGAACAATTAGAAGCAAACTTACCTAGAAGGAGTAGACGGCAGGAAATAATCAAACTTAGAGCTGAAATCAATACAATTGAAACAAAAAGAACAATACAAAGAATCAATGAATCTAAGAGTTGGCTCTTTGAGAAAGTCAACAAGATAGACAAGCCCTTATCTAAATTATTCAAAAAGCAGAGAGAGAGAGTGTCCAAATCAGCAAAATCAGAAATGAAAAGGGGGACATAAAAACAGACCCCCAGGAAATACAGAGAATTATCAGATCATACTTTGAAAATCTGTATTCCACAAAAATGGAAAACCTAGAAGAAATGGACAGCTTTCTGGAAGGTACCATCTACCAAAATTAAATGAAGATCAGATTAATTACCTAAACAGGCCTATAACCCTTAAGGAAATTGAAGCTGTCATTAAAAGCCTCCCCAAAAATAAAAGCCCTGGTCTAGATGGTTTCAGTGCTGAATTCTACCAGACATTCAAAAAATTACTACCATTACTCCTCAAACTATTTCACACAGTAGAAACTGAAGGAATATTGCCAAATTCCTTTTATGAGGCCACAATTACCCTAATACCCAAGCCACTCAAAGACACAACAAAGAAGGAGAATTACAGACCCATTTCCCTCATGAATATTGATGCTAAAATTCTCAACAAAATTTTGGCAAACCGTATACAACAATGTATAAAAGATATCATCCACCACGACTAAGTAGGCTTCATCCCAGAAATGCAGGGCTGGTTTAACATACGAAAAACTGTAAATGTTATCCATCATATAAACAAACTAAAGGAACAAAACCACATGATCATACTTAGATGCAGAAAAAGCCTTTGACAAAATCCAACATTGCTTTATGATTAAAGCCCTGGAGAGATCAGAAATACAGGGAGAATACCTAGATATAATAAAGGCGATTCACAAGAAGCCAACAGCCAGTATCAAACTTAATGGAGAAAAACTCAAAGTAATCCCACTAAAGTTAGGAACTAGACAAGGATGTCCTCTCTCCCCTTATCTATTCAATATAGTTCTTAAAGTTTTAGCTAAAGCAATAAGGGAATGAAAGGAGATTAAGGGGCTACAAATTGGAAAAGAAGAAGTGAAGCTATCTCTATTTGCAGATGATATGATTGTGTACATAAGTGACCCACAAAATTCTTCCAAGGAACTGCTACAGGTGATAAACACCTTCAGCAATGTAGCAGGATACAAGATTAAGTCAAAGAAATCAGTAGCCCTTCTACACACTAAAGATAGAAGAGCTGAAAAAGAAATAAGGGAAACATTACCCTTCATAATAGCTGCAAATAGTATTAAGTACCTTGGAGTAACTGTAACCAAAGAAGTAGCAGACCTATTTGACAAAATTTTAAATCACTGAAGAAAGAAATTGAAGAGGATATCAGAAAATGGAAAGCTCTCCCATATTCCTCGATTGGTCAGATCAACATAGTAAAAATGGCAATTCTACCAAAGGCAATCTACAGATTCAATGCACTGCCCATCAAAATCCCAACACAATATTTTTTGGACCTTGAAAGAACAATACTCAATTTCATTTGGAAAAACAGGAAAGCCAGGATTGCCAAAACAATCTTACTCAACAAAAGAACCTCAGGAGGTACCACCATCCCTGACTTCAAGCTATACTATAGAGCTACAGTAATAAAAACATCCTGGTGGACTTGTGGACCAATAGAAAAGAACTGAGGATCCAGACATTAACCCAAAAACTATGAACAGCTGACCTTCGACAAAGAGGCCCAAAACATTCAATGGAAAAAAAGATAGTATATTTAACAAATGGTGTTGGCATAGCTGGATGGAAGTGTGTCGAAAAATGCAAATAGATCCGAGCCTGTCACCCTGCACAAAACTCAAATCCAAGTGGATCAAAGAGCTCAACTTAAACCCAGCCACTTTGATCTTGATAGAAAAGAAAGTGGGAAATACACTTCTACGAATTGGCACAGGCGACCTCTTCCTAAATATAAAACCAGTGGCACAGACACTAAGACCAACCATCAATAAGTGGGATCTCCTGAAGCTAGGAAGCTTCTGTAAAGCCAAGGACACTGTCAATAGGAGAAAACGACAGCCTACAGAATGGGAAAAGATTTTCACCAACCCTACAAGTGATAGAGGACTGATCTCTCTATGATATATAAAGAGCTCAAGAATCTAGAGCCCAAAACCTTGAATAACCCAATCAAAAAATGGGGTACAGGTCTAAAAAGGGAATTCTCAGCAGAGGAACTACTAATGGCTGAAAGGCACCTGAAAAAGTGCTCATCATCTTTAGCCATCAGAGAAATGCAAATCAAAACAACTTTGAGATACCACCTAACACAAGTTTGATTGGCTAAGATAAAAGACACAGATGACAGCCTATGGTGGAGAGGATGTGGAGCAAGGGGAACACTCCTCCATTGTTGGTGGGAGAGTAAGCTTGTTCAGCCACTTTGGAATGCAGTATGGTGGTTTCTCAGAAAATTGAGAATCAATCTCCCCAAGGACCCAGCAATACCACTTCTGGGTGTATACCCTAAAGAGGCACATTCACACTACAAAGGTATTAGCTCAACTATGTTCATAGCAGCATTATTTGTAATAGCAAGAACCTGGAAACAACCTAGATGTCCCTCAACTGAAGAATGGATTAACAAACTGTGGTACAT
>PVIH01005591.1:0-122052 GCA_004025045.1 Sigmodon hispidus
AAAAAAAAAAAAAAAAAAAAAAAAAAAAAAAAAAAAAAAAAAAAAAAAAAAGAAAAACAGTAAAATGAATTTAAAATGCTGATAAGTTAACAATAACTATAAAGAAGATAAAAATCATAAGCATGAATTATCAAGGGTGATAATGCAAATAAGATTGCTACACATATATTTACTTTGTGTTCAGCTTTCCCTCTGAATTTTTTTTTCCATCCCTGTATATCCTTATTCAAGGTCCCTTCCCCTCCTGCCACATCAGGTCATTTTTTCTTCTCCACAACTCCCCATCCCCTCCCTATGGTCCGACTGACCCAATAATGCTTAGTTCAGTCTCCACTCCTGGCAAATCCAGTTTTGTCCCCCCTCCTTCAAGAGTGAGTCAGGTGTTCCTATAGTTGGAGTGGGATCCAAAGGGTCAGTCCAGGGTGTTTCTGATCCCAAGCTGTTCAGTGGTTGTGGTTTGCAGCTTGGGCATGCTTGGCTTTTTTTCTTGTTCGTTTGTTTAGAGACCACTAATGAGTGAGTACATCCCCTGCTTATCTTTCTGAGCTTGTGATACCTCGCTCAGGAGGATATTCTCCAAATCCATCCATTTGCCTGCGAATTTTAGGATATCATTTTTTCTTCCTGCTGAATAGTATTCCATTGTGTAGATGTACCACAGTTTGTTAATCCATTCTTCAGTTGAGGGACATCTAGGTTGTTTCCAGGTTCTTGCTATTACAAATAATGCTGCTATGAACATTGTTGAGCTAATACCTTTGGAGTGTGAATGTGCATCTTTAGGGTATACACCCAGAAGTGGTATTGCTGGGTCCTTGGGGAGATTGATTCTCAATTTTCTGAGAAACCGCCATATTGCATTCCAAAGTGGTTGAACAAGCTTACACTCCCACCAACAATGGAGGAGTGTTCCCCTTGCTCCGCATCATCTCCAACATAGGCTGTCATCTGTGCCTTTTATCTTAGCCAATCTAACAGATGTTAGGTGGTATCTCAGAGTTGTTTTGATTTGCATTTCTCTGATGGCTAAAGATGATGAGCACTTTTTCAGGTGCCTTTCAGCCATTCGTAGTTCCTCTGCTGAGAATTCCCTTTTTAGATCTGTACCCCATTTTTTGATTGGGTTATTCAAGGTTTTGGGCTCTAGATTCTTGAGCTCTTTATATATCTTAGAGATCAGTCTTCTATCACTTGTAGGGTTGGTGAAAATCTTTTCCCATTGTGTAGGCTGTCGTTTTGTCCTATTGACAGTGTCCTTGGCTTTGCAGAAGGTTCCTAGCTTCAGGAGATCCCACTTATTGATTGTTGCTCTTAGTGTCTGTGCCACTGATGTTATGTTTAGGAAGTGGTTGCCTGTGCCAATTTGTAGAAGTGTATTTCCCACTTTCTTTTCTAACAAGTTCAAAGTGGCTGGGTTTAAGTTGAAGTATTTGATCCACTTGGATTTGAGTTTTGTGCAGGGTGACAGGCTCGGATCTATTTGCATTTTCCTACACACTTCCATCCAGCTGTGCCAACACCATTTGTTAAATATACTATATTTTTTCCATTGAATGTTTTGGGCCTCTTTGTCAAAGATCAGGTGTTCATAGGTTTTTGGGTTAATGTCTGGATCCTCAATTCTACTCCATTGGTCCACAAGTCTGTTTTTATGCCAGTACCAGGCTGTTTTTATTACTGTAGCTCTATAGTATAACATGAAGTCAGGGATGGTGATACCTCCTGAGGTTCTTTTGTTGAGTAAAATTGTTTTGGCAATCCTGGCTTTCCTGTTATTCTAAATGAAACTGAGTATTGTTCTTTCAAGGTCCAAAAAATATTGTGTTGGGATTTTGATGGGCAGTGCATTGAATCTGTAGAGTGCCTTTGGTAGAATTGCCATTTTTACTATGTTGGTCCTACTGATCCAGGAACATGGGAGAGTTTTCCATTTTCTGATATCCTCTTCAATTTCTTTCTTCAGTGATTTAAAATTTTTGTCAAATAGGTCTGTTACTTCTTTGGTTATAGTTACTCCAAGGTATTTAATACTATTTGCAGCTATTATGAAGGGTAATGTTTCTCTTATTTGTTTTTCAGCTCTTCTATCTTTAGTGTATAGAAGGGCTATTGATTTCTTTGAGTTAATCTTGTATCCTGCTACATTGCTGAAGGTGTTTATCAGCTCTAGCAGTTCCTTGGAAGAATTTTGTGGGTGACTTATGTATACAATCATACCATCTGCAAATAGAGATAGCTTCACTTCTTCTTTTCCAATTTGTATCCCCTTAAGCTCTTTTCATTCCCTTATTGCTTTAGGTAAAACTTCCAGAACTAGATTGAATAGATAAGGGGAGAGAGGACATCCTGTCTAATTCCTGATTTTATTGATCGCTTTGAGTTTTTCTCCATTAAATTTGATACTGGCTGTTGGCTTCTTGTAAATCGCCTTTAAAAGCTATAACTCAAAATGTTCAGGAAATCTGGGACACCATGAAAAGACCTAATTTGAGAATAATAGGAATAGAAGAAGGAGAAGAATACCAGTTCAAAGGCACAGATAATATTTTCAATAAAATCATAGAAGAAAACTTTCCTAACCTGAAGAAGGAAATGCCTATAAAGATACAAGGAGCTTACAGAACACCAAATAGGTATGACCCCCCAAAAAAGTCAGCATGCCAAATTATAATCAAGTCACAAAACATACAGAACAAAGAAAAAATTTTAAGAGCAGCAAAAGAAAAGGGCCAACTCACATATAAAGGCAGACCCATCAGAATAACACCTGACTATTCAATGGAAACGATAAAAGCTAGAAGGGCTTGGTCAGAAGTTATACAGATGCTAAAACAGCATGGCCGCCAAACTAGAATACTATACCCTGCAAAATTATCAATCTCCATAGATGGAGTACACAAGGTATTTCAGGACAAAGTAAGACTGAAAGAATATCTATCTACCAATCCAGCACTACAGAGAGTATTAGAGGGAAAACTCCAACCTTAGGACCCCAGATACACCCACAAAATCACAAACAATCAATAATTCCACAGAAGAATATCCCAGAGAAAGGAAATACAAACAAGTTACCACTAAAAATGGCAGGAAATATGAATCAATGGTCACTAATTTCCCTTAATATCAATGGTCTCAACGCTCCTATAAAACACCACACACTAACAAGATGGATACAACAACAGAAGCCATCCTTCTGTTGCCTACTAGAAACACACCTCAACCTCAAAGACGGACACAGGCTTAGAATAAAGGGTTCGGAAAAGATTTTCCAGTCAAATGGTCCTAAGAAACAAGCAGGGGTTGCAATCCTAATATCTAACAAAGTAGACTTTAAGCTAAAAGCAATTAAAAGGGACCAAGATGGTCACTACTTATTCATCACAGGAAAAATTGGTCAAGAGGAGATTTCAATCTTAATTATTTTTTTAAAAAAATTTTATAAATTCTTTACTCTTACAATTCTAACAATCTTTTTCACATGTGAAACTGTACGCGATTCCTTGGTCTGAAGTATAGCTATTGTTTCTATAATAAGAAATACATGACATAATACTTACTATTCAAGCCATTTTTGAGTCTGTTGTTTGGTTGCATTCCTCATATTTCCAGTGTCTACCTGATAATGTGTCAAAATTTTTCATGCTTGTCAGTTTCCCTTGCTTCTTTGAGCCCCACATTTCAGTTTAATATTTTTCCTCATCCACCTTTATCCTTAATCATTGTGGAGGCAGATCAAGTGCTCCTCCTCTTTTTCTGGGTATATCCCATTAGTGCATCATTTTTTTTTTTTACCTGTTCTTTGACCTTCCCCCTCTACCAATATTGCCCAGCCATTTTTCTTATCCATTGCTCTCTGTGCCAAGACAAGTAGTATATCACCTCAACTCTATGGACTTGGCCAGCTCTGTCCCTGGTGACCTACCCTGTCATGGTGTCACAGAAGGAAGTGGCTGGTGGTTTAACTCAGTGAAAAGGACAGCTGAGTTGTGAAACTTTATTGATGTACATGGAGATTTGCATTGTACATGTATCACAAAGTAGCATTTTTTAATTATAAAAAGTATTTAAAATTTAATAAATTGTTTCAGCTTGTGGGCTGAATTGGAAAATAAATGATGGAACTGTGTGGTATACAACCAACCTTTGCAGAAGTTGTAGACCTTTGATAAATGGAGCCAGCAGATGATATATATTCATTCCATAGGATATGATAAAAACTTACATACTTATAGATCTAGTATATATTATTGTGGTGACATACTGTATATTTAATAACACCATTAGTCCCAGCACTTGGGAAGCAGAGGCAGAAGGAGCTCTCTGAGTTGAAAACCAGCCTGGTTTACAAAGCCAGTTCCAGGTCAGCCAGAACAGTTATGCAGAAAACCCTATTTCCAAAAAACAAAAGCAAATCAAAAAAGGCTGGAGAGGTGGCTCTGTTCTCTGATATTCCAGACTTATTTTATTAAATATTTTAGCATCAACTACTTTCCATTGTCCCCTTAAATGAGTTTGAGAAAGACTTCACCATTGGAAATAATTACTGGCATTGAATGGATGGCGTGTTGGCTCCTCACATGCCAAAGACCTCGCCATTCCCAATTGCTCTTCACTTTTCAGTTGCAGGTACACTATCAAGAGCTTTCATTACCGACTTGTCCTCCCTTAACCTGCAAAGTCTTAAGATTTGTTTAGTTCTCATCAAAATACATTCAAGCAGTATTTTCCTTCCCACTTTCAGTATTGATTTGCTAATTTGATCTCTACATTTGTTACTATTTTTATATTTATTCCTGAAGGGTTTGAAGATTTTGCACATTAAAATGTAAAATCTTGTAAGTTCAGAAAGATTATCTCCCAGAAATATGCAGCAAGGGTCTGAAATAGTTTTCATACTATTATTTGCTTTTGAGTTTCTTCTCCACTAAGGAGAAAAAGAAAATGTTCTGCAAGATGAATTTTCACTTGTTAAGTAAAAGAAAGCACTGAAGTCTTCCTACAGGAAAATATTTTTTCTCTCCTGACGCTGAAATCTAGGACAAATTAGCAGTGTATGTCCTTATATGCTAGAAGTATAAGTATTGAGCTCTAGTCAAATGAAAAGAATTTTAGAACCATGGCGATTATCTGAGCACCTGGATCTGAGCCCAGTCCCACTCGTTTCCAGCTATGTAACTCTAGTCAGTGGGTCATCCCTCATACACAGACTCCTTGTGCACAAAGGAGGAAGAATGATAGTACCTTCCTCCAAGGGTTATTTTCTCCTCCTGGTGCTGAGAATTGAATTTAGGGTCTCACTTGTACTGGGCAAATTCTCGACTGCTGAACTATACTTTAGTGGATTCTTAGGCACTAAATAAAATACTGTAAAGGAAGGACTTAGCGTCTCGCCTAGTGCGTTTAAAACCCTTGATAAATGTTGGCAATGAAATGTTCATCACACAGGAGACAATGACAGCAAATGCAGCGCCACCTGACATTCCCGTGGGAATACACAATTAACTTGGTCTAGGTCAAGTACAGGCAGTACTGACATTCTTGAATTATGGGCTAAAACTTACATATACCCAAACTAAATTACTAATAGACAACTAATTTTCCTCCTTATGCTTAGCCACATTCTTGGTGTGTGATGTATAGAATGTAACTCAACATGAAGATTCACTTAAATTCTTGTTTTTCTCTTAATTGTTTGATAATAAAAATGACAGGTACACTTTAGTTTTTTCCCCAAAACAACTTAATTCCTTTGATTAATCATCACCATAATTTGAACCCAAAGTTTTTCACTTGAAGGCACTAAATTTGCAAATGTTTTTGGTGTAAAACAGATATCTTTTTTTTTTTTTTAAGTTTCAGCTCTGCCATTTTATTGGTGACTCTTAAGAAAATCACCAATGTTTTTTTTTATCTTAGACATTCTGATAGGTGTAAGGTGGTACCTCAAAGTTGTTTTGATTTGCATTTCTCTGATGGCTAAAGATGTTGAGCATTTTTTCAAGTGCCTTTCAGTCATTTGTAATTCTTCTGCTGAGAATTCCCTTTTTAGTTCTGAACCCCAGTTTTTAATTGGGTTATTTAGGGCTCTAGTTTTTTGAGCTCTTTATATATTTTAGAGATCAGTCCTCTGTCACTTGTAGAGTTGGTAAAAATCTTTTCCTAGTCTGTAGGTTGTTGTCTTTTCTTAATGACTTTGTCCTTGGCCTTACAGAAACTTCTCAGTTTCAGGAGGTCCCACTTATTGATTGTTGATCTTAGTGTCTGTGCTACTTCTATTATATTTAGGAAGTACCAGTGTGTTGGAGGGTATTTCCTACTTTCTTTTCTGTCAAGTTTAGCGTATCTGGTTTTATGTGGAGATCTTTGATCCACTTCGATTTGAGTTTTGTGCAAGGCGATTGGCTTAGATCTATTTGCATTTTTCTACACACTGCCATTCAGTTATGCCAACACCATTTGTTGAAGATGCTATCTTTTTTTCAATGAATATTTTTCACCTCTTTGTCAATAATCAGGTGTTCATAGTTTGCCTGCAAATTTTAGTATATCATTTTTTCTTACTGCTGAGTAGTACTCCATTGTGTACATGTACCATAGTTTGTTAATCCATTCCTAAGTTGAGGAGCATCCAGATTGTTTCCAAGTTCTTGTTATTACGAATAATGCTGCTATGAATATAGTTGAGCTAATGCTTTTGGGGTGCAAATGTGCATCTTTAGGGTATATGCCCAATAGTGGTATTGTTGGATCCTTGGGGAGATTGATTCTCACTTTTCTGAAGAACCACCATACTGTGTTCCAGAGTAGCTGGACAAGTTTACACTGCCACCAACAATGGAGGAGTGTTCCTCTTGCTCTGCATCCTCTCCAACATAGAATATCCTCCTGAATGAAGCCTCACAAACCCAGAAGCATAAACAGGGAGTGTATTCACTCATTAGTGGACCTTAAGCAAAAGCATTCTTATTTCATTTAAAGAGGGGAAATCTTTAACATGAATGTCTTCGATCATCAGCTTTTCTTGCAATGATACTATTTGGATCCAGTATCCATCTGCATTTGGTCTCCTAAAATTCCCCTGAATTTTCTACTGTGCCATGCACTTCTAAGAATTAAATACAATGAATAAATGAGAAAAAAAAAAAAGAAAAATTAAGTGACAGAAACTTTAAGAAGGCACAGCATTCTGGGCCAAACTACCAATCTAGTCAAAGAGAGTGAGGAGGGATTATATAAGCAAAGGGATCAAGATCATGATGGGGAAACCCACAGACACAGTTGAGCTACTGAGAGCTCATTGGCTCTGTACTGACAGTTGGAAACCTGCATGGGACTGAACTAGGCACTTTGAATGTGGAAGACAGTATGTGGCTTGGGCAGATTGTGGGTCCTCTGGCAGTGGGACCAGGATTTATCTCTAGTGCATGAACTGGCTTTATGGAGCTCATTCCTTATGGAGGAATGCCTTGCTCAGCCTTCATATGGTGGATGGGTTTAGTTCTGACTCAACTTGATATGCAGACTATATTGACTTCCTGTGGGAGTCTTTACCCTCTCTGAGAAGTGGATGAGGAGTAGGGTGGGGAGAAGCTGGGGGCTAGCAGGAGGAAGGGAGGGAAGGGGAACTGTGATTGGTATGTAAAATTATAAAAAAAAAAAAACCTTTTAAATAAAAAAGAGAAACTTCAAGAAGAAAAAGAAAAGAAAGCCACCTTATTTTTTTTTATAATACTTAGTATAGTTTGTTGATTGTAGAAATAAACTTTTATTTTTAACTTAAGCAGTTATTGAGGACACCATGAAATAATGCCTGTGACTCATGCCCGGGGTATAGGAAGCAGAAAGTAAACAATAGTAGTGGCTAATTTTTGGCCATACTACCCCCACCATCATGGTTTCTGTGCCTTAGTTTCAACAGCTGGATGACAGGACAACCTGGAGGATGGAATGTAACTTGAGTGTCTTCCTGCTTACTTTATAGCTGGCTTCTGTATTACCAAGAAGATGTTTTCTATCATCAGTGTGTACTGGAAGAAGGCCTCTACGTTGACCTTACTTCCTGTGGCTGCCCATCAGCTAGAGTCAGAGCTCTGAAGCCCATTGAATATGTGAGTAATCTGCTGAACTCGTGGTGGTTGAGACATAGTTGTGTAAGTACCCCAAGTACCTGGGGTGCATGCATTAGAGGCAAGGATTTGAATCCAGTTACACCACTTCCCTGCTCTGTAACTTCAGTCAAATTGTGTCTTCTCTCTGCACTTGAACTTGCTAGTCTGCAAAGGAGGCAGCAGTAATCATATCCAGCTCACAAGATTCTTTACAAAGTCCTAAGTGCAGTAATGTACGTGGAAGACATAGCTCTTTGAAGAATAGTTTTTAATGTGAAATTAGAAGTATTACAGTTGGAAATGCCAAATTATCAAAACAGGAGGAGCTTAATTATTTGTTATTATGAGATTGAGGTTCAGTCATGAAATCCAGCCTAGGTTATTTGTAGGAATGTAATCTCCAAGCATTAGAATAATGTACACTTGTGCTTAAATCTCAGTTTGGTACTTTTTCTCAGCTTGGTTGGAACTGGAAATTTTTCATATGTTAACTGTATGTAACAAGAACAATAAAATTGATCCTGTAAAGCCACTGAAGTGTTAAATGAGATGTTTAAATGTTATTATAGCTGCTTAATTATAAAAAGGATAACATGGTTACCTTTACATCCTAATCGAATCATAGGATAATTTGCTACTTTGGTTTCCAGGGTGTATCAAAACATGGAGCACTATTGGGTTGACTTTAAACTTGGTTGTGGAAAGATGGGTCTTTATTGCCTGGCCTATGTGGAATTATCTGAGTCCCCACAGAGGCCAATGTTGAATAAAATTTTATTTACCACAGATAGCTTTAGAAATGTAAGCATCATAAAACCAGGATCAGCACTCTGGGCTGTCTGGTCTGGGCTTTTGTTCTTCAGAGTCTGTGAAGCAGAAGTGATGAGGATCCAGGATACTTCAAGGTCTTTATAAGATGATTCTCCAAGGACATGTCTGGTCAAAGCTTGAGAGACATACTCAGAGCTGGTGAAGAGCCCTAGATAATAGTGGGAGTGGCAGATCTTCCTGCCAGAGCTGGCTCCAGGGATAATGCCCATGCTCGGCTCCTTTGATCTGAACATTAGCAGTCATCTTGTTTTACAGGACATTCCTGGAGAGAGTATTCTTGGTATCAAGCTAAGAATAGCATCTTGGCTGAGAAATGGAAATAGAAATAAACTTCTTGGTATCTCTCACTTGCCTCATGGACACTAACTCAAAAGAATAAGTGGCCCCTAATGCTTCCTGTCTGCCACTAAAATGTAAGAGGCACAGACAGAAAATGTGATATGGTCATACAGGGCCTTGATGGCATTGAAAAAAGCATTGGAAAGCCATTCACATTTATAGGGAAAGGAATTTTATTTTTAAAGGAATTTCCACTGGTAACATCAACAGAGATAATGTCTGGTGGTAAGTAACTGTAAAAACAAAAGCTGTCCTAAATATGTAAGCACTTTCTTAAAATTGCAAGATTTTTAACTTGGTGAACTAAATTATATTTTATGTAATTTGTACAAAAGTAGATCCCAATGACTGGAATGCTTAAAAAAATGTGTGCAGGACATTTTCTGCCCATCAGGAAGAACATATGAAACTGATTTAGTCACCAGAAGGGTAGTTTTTGAGCATGGTATTTGGTATAAAGCATGTATGTTGAAATCAGTGTGCGTAGGTTACCATTCCCTGAAAAGGAGCCATCTCTACGAGTGCCTGTCACATACAGTGTCCATATCTGCTTTCCCTGGACAGTCCTAAATGCTGGTCTTCTGTTTCCCCATCTCGTCGTTGTCATTGCTCCTGTGTGGTCTTAAGATGATGAACCTTTTTGCATATGTGCCTATGTTACAGTCCAATGTGATTCCTGATTCATTGTAGGAAATACTTTTGTCCAGCTGTGTTAAGTGTATGTATGAGGTATTCTGTATGGCTTTGCTTCAGATGCTGAGTACTGTAGCTCACAGGGATATTGACTGCAGTTTTGTAGACATATTAAAGCTTAGTGCCTGGTACCATAATGATATCACACCGAAGAGTTCATACAGGATAACCCTATTCTACAAATGACAGTTTGATCCAGGCCAACTTCTGTCTGTAAAGTTGGATGTTGCAGTCTCGAGGTCCTGGGCTATGGTAGTGCCTCAGCAACTTCACAGTGAAAGGAGCTTTCTGGCCTTGTTTCCATGTTGTTTTCAATTTGGTTTCTACCAGTGTGACCTGAGATATTCTCTTAATTTATTGGGGTCTCAGTTAATATCTCAGAAAGAAACCAATTACAACAGGTATTTTCAAACCTTTAACAGCTTTTAGTTCTAGTGCAAATAAATATATTAATAATAAATATAGTGGGCATAAAAAAGAACTCCATCCATCCAGAAGCCCCAGAATCTTACTATTTTTTTTTAGCATAAGTGTTTATGGATTTTTTTTTCATGTCTGTCTCAACAGTCATAGAACAAGTGAGTGATTTCCATTCAGACTGAGCATTGATTGTAAAATGTGTCTTATTGGTGGACAAGGGTGATTGGATCATCTTTGTTGAAGGACATGAGTGTTCATGACAATGAAGGGCTTGAAAAACAAACAAACAAATAAAAAACAACAACCAGAGAGTCACACAAGATGCTTGTGTACAGATGAGGCATCATGTGTCTGTTTCTGTTCCATCGGCAAAAGCATTTTAAGACTAAGACTTATCAATGGGCTGGGAGAATTGGCTTTTCCCTGTCTTCTCCCAGTATTGGTAAAGTCAACAAGATAATATTCAAACAGCCCATCATACCCATAGGAACTCAGGTTATCTCTGTTATTGGTTTTAGCAATGAGATGGGGAAATTTAAAAATCCTCTGTATATTCTTTCCTGTGCCCTTGTCTCAGAGCCAGTTTCCTTTTTAAAAAGAATAAAAGGATTGTTGATATTTTTTGCTCAGAGAGCCTAGTGGGGGGTTGGTGACCTGTCAAATGAATAGCATGGTGCATGATAGAATATGTTCCTACTTCCCTCTTAGATCTCATACAAGATTTACTGTGAGAAATTGCTTAGTTTTAGATCTGGATCTGAGAAAAGCAATAAGAGAGCATGTGGTGCTGGGAAAGTGAACTGAGGCCAGTGCCTCACCCCGATCTTCACAAGGTGGAATTGTCTTCCTTAGTGAAAGTTTTAAGTCACCTCAGAGCCAATGTCATTTGGGTCGTCCCTCTTAACAGAGTATTGCCAGCCTTGGCTGATGTGCTTGTGATGGTTACCAGATGTTACTCTAAGATGAAAGAGACCAACTGTTAATGTTTTAAAAGCTTAAGTGTTTTGCTGAAACCATAGCCTTCAATTTTAGAAGTGATTGTCTTGAGTGCAGAAGAGTAACGTGCTGACAGGAAGGCCATGCACGGGGGCTGTGGCATGCGTGCAGGCTCCGGGGATAGAAAGCCCAACTGTAGTTTGTAATTAGTAATTTGGAAGAAGAAAATTTTAAAGCTTTCTGTTCTACTTTGATTGGAGGAAAATGTTTAAAATGATTGAATTCTCTGTAGAAATATTAAGACTGCTACAGAATATTGATATTGTTGAATATTCATTTTACATTTGTCTACACAACTTAATTACTATGCACCCATCCTGTACCAGATTTTTTAGTCAGCACTATATAAAAGACAACAGAGAACTAGATAATATAGTGAACTTGGTGTCATGAAATGCAGATGTCTTTTCTTCCTGCACCCTGGAGTGTGTTTCCCAGTCCTTGGCCACTTCTCTCTTACCTGAAGGTTTCTGTTGCCATAATTCCACCACAGACAATATAGCCAGTTCCAAGTCTGTAGCATAAGCAGCAGTTTGTTGTCCCCAGTACCTCCCTGAGGTTCCAAGTCATCCTTGTCAGAAGCGCTATGGCATCTCATTTCCCCTCTTAGATTTCTTCTTCTTTCATCCTCCAGTTCTCTTGAAATCATCAAAATCACCGTCCCTATCGGCTAATACTGCAATCTGTCCTTGACTAAACTACTTTGTGATTTCAGACATCTAATCAGCAGCTGAGTACTGGATAGTATACTATTTTTTTCTCTTCCCTCTCCTCAACTCATTCTTCTCCCCTCAGCCAAATCCAGAGATTCTCTGTCGCTTCTCCAAATCACTGTGAAGCCCTGTTAGCATTCTCCCTCTAAGCTGTTCTGACGTGAGTCTTTTGTGCTACTTTCTGCTTCAGCCCAGTCAGCCCCTGCTCTGTTGCTGGGTCTCCTTCACAAGGCTCTCCCCTTGCTCCCTGCCACTGCCCTTTATCATTTTTTTTTTCCATTTTGCACTGTTTTGTGGAAACAAATGTAGGTTCTATTTTTCTGCCAGTGTTCTTTAAGAGCTAAATTAAGTAAACACAGGTGACCTCATGTCTGAAGCATATCTTAGCTTGCTTTTTATAACTGTCACAAAAACACCATTATCAAAAGCAACTTGGGGAGAAAAGAGTTTACTTTAACATGTAACACCCAGATCACACATTATTGAGGGGAATCAGGAAAGGAACCCGACAAGAACCTGGAGGCAGGAACTGAAGCAGAGACTGTGGAGGAATGAGGCTTAATGGCTTGCTCCTCATGGCCTTGCTCAGCCTTCCTTCTTATGTTCTGGACCACATGTCTAAGGGGTGGTACCATACACAGTGGCCTAGGTCCTTCCACGTCAATGTTTAGCCAAGAAAATGTCCTACAGACTTGCCTACAGGCCAGTGCTATGAAGGCATCTTCTCAGTTGAGGCTTCTCTTCCCAGATAATTCTAGCTATGTCAGTTGACAAAAACAAACAACACACACGCACAACCCCCACACACATTCACAGCAACAACAACAACAGCAAAAAACTATCACAAAGCAATTTTTGTCCTCTAAATCGTCATTCTCTCTGCTTCTATTTTTTTGTTTGTTTGGTTTGGTTTTTGTTGTTGTTTTTAAATATCTGTACCATTAGTCATAGCCACTTAACTGGGGTCACCACCATAGGCAAGGTACAGATCATTAAGTTGGTTTTGATTGTTTGACTTTGGAAGTTTAAATGCACTTGCCCCCTGTAATGTCATAGGGAGTGACACTATTAGAAGATGTGGCTTTGCTGCAGTGTGTATGGCCTTGTTGGAGGAAGTGTGTCACTGGGTGGCTTGGAGGTTTCCTATGCTCAGGATACTGCCCAGTGTCTCATTTGACTTCCTGTTGCCTGCAAGATATAGGACTCTCAGCTACCTCTCCAGTATCCTATTTGCACACCGCCGTGCTCCTCGCCATGATGACAATGGACAGAACCTCTGCAACTGTAAGCTACCTCCTCAATTAAATGTTTTCTTTATATGGTCATAGTGTCTCTTTACAGCAACCCTAACTAAGACCTCCCCTCTGCCTAGCCCCTGGCCATAAAAATCAGGACTGCATTATTTAATTACTAGGCAAATGTTCCAATCCTACCAAATATAAATTGGCAGTACCTGTATACAGTTCATTCTTGTTCCCCAATTCATTGCATAACAGAAGCTGTACTTCGGATTTATTGTGGGCTTGGATGTTATCCACTTAAAATGTTCCATGTAGCTTTGAAAGTTGAAGGACAATCGGGAAAGTCATTTTCCTCCGCCATCTGTTGGTGAAGTACTTGAAAGCTAAGCAGACCATTTTAAGAATAAGAGGCAGCAACATGAGACTAGGATACCTGAGCAGTTACTGGCTGTTAGAGGAGGTGAGTGTAGCTGCCGAGCAGCCAAACTGAGACAAGTAGATTTTGGCTCAGTGTCTTTTTGGGTAGCCTGTTACTACATTACCATGGAAGCAGAGGTCTACTGCTCCTTGCTCCTCCAGTGTCTCCATGGTGGCTTGGCCTAGAAGTTTGGGTTTCTGAAGTAATACTTCTTGACCTTACAACTATAAGCAGAAAAAAGGAGACATGGTAACAAGAGCCTGTAGAAGTTTGAACAAAATTATGATTCTGATGACACAGATAGTCTTAAATAGAATCGTAATTAAAAATTATTCTATTTAATATACAATGTATGTAATATCATTAAATGTTATGGAGACAGTTGGCTCTCAAGAAAAAAAAAACAATAATTAAGGTCTTTTACTGTAAATACAACCTACACATGGAAAGCAAAATTTATGAGTTAGAAGAAAATTTTCCCAATGACACCAGAGCAACTTATGATTGAGGAATATGGACAATGCAAGATACAGGTGCCTCTAGTGATATCCCTCTTGCTCATGGGGGCTCAGAGTCCTCAGGCAGCAGGAATGGGGTGGGGACATGCACACTGGGTAAGGGACTGAGCTCCCTAGCTGTAATGTGTTCTCTTCCAATAAAGAACTTGATTCCTGGATTCAGTCCCCACTCTTACAGCCTTATTTAACCTCAGTTACACCCTGAAGGTCCCCCTTTCAAGCACCTGTATTGTAATGAGTTTTTCTCTATACCTCATGATGAAGACTGCATTTCAGCATGAGCATTGGTAGGGACACTGAAATAGTACTGTCATAATGAATTACTGACAATATGGTCATTTAGCAGGTCACTGTCTGAAATGGTCTCACTGTGGTAAAATTAAGATGCAGATAGATTTTCTTCTGTAAATCTCTAGGTGATAAAACATTTCTTTACCTCCTGTAGTGGCTGCGAGCTTTCCTTCATTGGGGCCATGCTGATCTCTGAAGCATATCTGCATCTTGTGGCTTATCTCTGACATGCCTTGCTTTAAAGACCTTCTGGTTATACTCTGGATTACCTCAGTAATCCAGATTAAGAGCTTTAACTGCTAGTCATGTATGTAAAGTCCCCTTTTCTGTATTCACTGATTCCCAGAATTAGGATGATATTTTTATGCTTTGGGTGGTCAGGTATCAATTACTCAGGCTACCACAACAAGCTACAAATCGAAAAAAAATATGCTTGCAGTGTTACTTGTAAAGGTTCTGTGTATAGACTACAAGGAAATCTCTTCAAATGAGGTAAAAGTCAGTAGAAGCTAGAAATCCACCATTTATAGATGAGGAAAACATGACTTAGGGCTTGCAAAAAGGGTGATCACAGGAATACAAATTGAACCAATAATGAGACAGCGTTATCTTACATATAACATATAAGTACATTTTAAAAAAGTACATAAAAATGTGACCATAGCAAAATTTTGTTTAAGGGCAGAGTTTCTGAAAATGTAGATGGTTGACAGAAATTCACTGCGTTACAATCCTGGAGGCCTGCAGATTAATATGATTGTTCCCATGCAGCAGTGGAAGAAGTGCGATTACAGTAGGGGCAATGTGAGGGTATGCATTGTAACAGTGTGAGAGAACAGTAGCTAGACAGCAGAGAGTTAGCAACAGGCCGCTGTATGCATGCACAGAGGAGTTACTTCCAAATGCCGTAGGCAGGAGAGGCAGGCTACCACTAGGAACTCTGAGTTTAAATTTAGGCATATTCAATATATTTCATTTACTTAAATTGTTGATACAAAACTTTGCACATTGAACTCTCTAATGTTGGTCAAGCATTAAATACCAGAAATCTAGGTACACAGGAAAGGGGGTGGGGAGTGCTACAAGTCGTCTATAATTTTGGCTAGCCTTTCACTAATTTTAAAAGAAAGTTAGAAAAATGATGTAAAGGTTTATGTAATCACATTAAGTGTCTAAATGCTAACAAAGGCTTTTAGAATTTTATTAAAATCTCCTATTATTCATATCATTCAACTTGACATATTTAATAAAAATATTTTCCATTACCAAAAATTTTGCATGTTTTTAAGTAGTTTATTACATGTTGCATTAAAAAAATTAGAGTTTGATAGTTTCATATTTAAGGAAATTTAAATACTAGTGCCCCTGATTTGATCATCTTACATTGTACACACAATGAATCTAATAAATACATACACATCATTTATCAATGAAACTTAGAAAAATAAACATGTAAAATCAGGATGTAATAATACTTTTGGACCTTGGGTGGAAGGATATGTTATTTGCTCCTTTCTAAAGGAATTATAGGTTATCTAAAAAGGGGATGCCTACATGACATAGTGAAGCTTAATTTTCTAAAATAAATGAGAAGGGCTTTGTAGGAATGGTTGCTGTTGAAGTCTTTCTTAGTGTCTGCTAGCTATTGGCTCAGGTCTGGCCCCACCAGTGACACTTACCTACATATACTCAAGCATATATTGTTTCTGTAGGTCTTCACGCCTACAGTGTGCGGATGACACGAGCAGGCGCCTAAGCTGGTTAGTGCTGAGTGACAGTGTAGCAGGCCACAGACAGCAGTTAATTTGTCTTTATCCAAAATTAGGACTTGATAGGCTGAAGGAGTTAGTAGAATTTTGTAGCCCAGAGGATATCATATTAGAGTCTTTTTAAAGGTTTATGAGCCTCCTGTTAGATATTATTGCCATTTTGTTTAGCTTTCCCCAGTAGTTTGGCCTTTCCCCAGTAGTTTGGAAGTGAGTGGTATTTAGGCCACACACCATAGTTCGCATCACTAGTTAGTTTGGTTGCACTTTCTTTTAATTCTGGATCATTTGGCAGATATTTGGGGAACATGTGTTCTTGTGTTGAACAGATACAACTGTTCTCAATGTCTAATACTTTCCATGTAAAAATGTTATGTTTACAGCCTGACCAGTTAATAAGTCTTGGGTTACAGTCAGCACATTTTTTATAAACAAGTGATTTGAAACCTAACAACTGAAGTATTGTCAAAGCATGCCATATATTGGTTCTTGAGTTAAAATTAGCACTTAGATTTAAGCTTTTTATACAGTTACATTGAAAGTGTGACAATGACTAGTTTTTCTAGCAGAGTATACATATCTCTCAGACCTTCAGATATAGTTACCAGGTATATTTATATGTATGTGGAAAGTTGGGATCTTAGATGTTCACCAGCTGAGCCTGGAGAAGCTCAATGTCACAGGTAACCTTACACTTGCTGACTGCTGGTATTCTGCATCATAAAATGATTGGTACTTAAACATTGGAGAGTAATAGCAGAGGGATTAGGAAGCCAAGCCCCTTGTCTTACTCTATGACTTGACCCCTCAGCTGAAGAATGTGAATAAGAGTAGTACCTATATCAATAGGTATTAAATGTGTGAATTCAGTTCCATATCCCTAATGTGAATGTAGTTTCAGATTTGGACTTTTCTACATTTAAAAAAAGAATATAGATTTACATATGGTGTTTAAGAAAACATTCTGAGGGTTCCAGAAAGTATTCTGTAATAAACACATTTCTGTTTGTAGAATGAAATTTATGCATTTGATACATACTTGGTAAATATTATAAATATGTTTATATTTATTGAGGTTAAATTTGTTGTTAAATAAATTAGGGAGAAAATTGGTTTCAGGCCCTCATTATCATAGAAATATGAATGTATACTTACTCATTTATAATATGTATATATACAAGATTAGACATAGCAGTAATAACAAACAAGCACTTACTAAATAATGGTAGTTATTACTTTTATTATCTCAACATATATTAATTGATGGGACAAGGAGGAACAGTGTTTTTTCTTATTTAAATTTTCACTAAGTAAATTATTCAAATATTCTTCTTATTTCATAACCTTCCCACATACTCCTCTTTGAAACTGGATCCACTTTGCATGGCTTAGACTTGACCTGGCAGGAATGTCTTGTTACTGCCGACTCCCAAGAGGAACCTTTGGCCCCAAGTGGTTGGCTCTCTTCTAATTTAACATGGACCAGAGCCATGGCATTTACAGAGCTCAATTTGTAATCAGATTCTTGTGGTTTTTATTGTTCTTATAAAATACAGATTATTCTATCTTCTTCAGCTTTGAACACTTACTATTAATTTTTGTATTTTGCTATCTTCAAATTTGGGGAATGTATCAGCACATAGACGATTTTTAGAAATATTTCTTGAGCATTCTTTCTCAATAATAGTCACCTCCATAATCATGTCCAGATCTGCACCGTTGCCCTTTCAAAACTTGCAGTGCTTTGAGTACATGTGCAAATCAGTTTTACATATATGCATTTACATATATTTATAAAAGAAATATTTAAATTGAAACAGTCAAAGCTTAATAACTCAAATGTAGACATATCTGATATATCAGACCTTCAGAAGAGGAATTGCTGAGTTTAGAAACAAGTTCTCTCAGGTGAAAAGTTTGCCAGACAAGACTAGATGATGTTTGTTCACTGACAGAGGGAAATGGGTCATTTCCCCATTTTGCTTTGTTAGTCATATCTCTTATTTGGTTAATGCTACTAGGCTGTGCTGCTCGCAGGTTTAACCCACTTTCTCTTGTAAAGTATCCTTTACTGATTCATATAAACTCTTAAAAATTCCTTCAAATATCTGTTCTTTGACAGATTTTTTCCTTCAATTTATCTGCATCATTTTTAAATAGAGAAATAAAACATTTTCTATACCCCCAAGCTTTTCATCTTCTTTAAGAGAAATTTCTGAGATGTTGACTTACTAGAGGTAATAAATTTGATGGAGTTTGAGCTTAAAGTCACTTTTAAGAATGACTTAGCAGGTATCTGTAATAGTAGAAGGCTAGGCAGTGGTGGCTTATACCTTTAATCCCAGCACTTGGGAGGCTGAGGCAGGTGGATCTCAGTGAGTTTGAAACCAGCCTGGTCTACAAACCGAGTTCCAGGACAGCCAGGGCTATCTTGTTTCAAAAGGACAAGGGACATAGATACTAGCCCTGTTTAACTTAGAATAATGCATAGAATTTAAATTACATTCTTTCAGAGGCATTTAATTTTTTTTTCCATTTTGGATTGTAAATTTCACTATATAACTATCAACCTTTTACTGTCTCTTATCTTTTGCAGAGGAGACTCTTTTTCTGGAGAGAGTTGCTGGTGGTTGGTTCTGAACCCTTTCTAGGCTCTTTGCCTATCTACCTAATCTCCCTAAGTTATATCTTACCAAATAGATGTATGGACAAAGGTCAGCTGAAATGCTTTTAAAAAAAGAAGATAAGGATATTGAAAAAGTCTAAAGAATAAATCTAGAATTTTCTTTTGGACTTTAATGATCTCATTTTTTTTATCACTTCTATTATGTCAACTATGGGAATACTTCTAATTTTTAGTTTGATGATATCAGGTTATAGGGCAGACCTACACTGTTGTGCTGCTTCAGAGTTGTGGAAAGAGTGCAGGACTTGCTTTCCAGGCCCTTGGGCACGTAGTGTAAACAGTATGTATTCTCTTTGTCTAGCGCTGAAGCCCTATGAGCCTTTCCTCTTCTGTGTTAACATGTCTACTGATGTTGTATGGTGATGGGACTGCAGGGTCAAAAGGATGCTGAGGACAGGAGAAAGAGTACTAGGGTAGTGCTTCCAAGTTGCTTATCTAATAACATGGTATCAGCCTTGAAAGCATATACATACAAGTAACATCATACAGACTAAGCAGGTTGTATTTCAGAAGAAGTATAGCAAATCTCTTTCAGAGAGATGTCATGGACCAGTCAATCTAGCCAGAGGTTCTGGAGTAATATGAATCGTCAGATTAAATTTCTTACTCTTCCTCTCATTCATCCCTTTCTTCCATCATTCAGTATTTCTGTTCATTTTGACTTCTGTGGTGCCCATATGCAACTTCATAGACCCCTATGCTCATTCTCCACATTATTATTTCTAAAGAGGAATATATATATATATGTATACATATATATATATATACATACACACAGACACACACACACATACTACATACACATCCACCTTGTTTGCACTTTGTCAACATTTACACCTCAGCCCTCACAGCCTGGATTCTCTCTTCATATGTGACATGACAATCAAACAGTTCTCATCAGGTCACCAGCAGTGTCCTTGCTGGCATCCCACACAGCCTCACTGCTGTCTGTGACTCAGCAGGCAGTGTCCTGTAGTGTGTCTCATATGAAGGGCTCTCTTCTCTTGCTCAGTCCGTCATTACTTCCCATCTGTCCCCACCTGTGTGTCAGTCAGTACAATGACACCACATATCACCCTTCCTGTTCTCGGGCCTTGGTTGTTATGCAGCTTCAGGGGGTTTCCAAAGGTGTCTTCTGTACAGTAGTCCTTTCTCTGAAGCCCGTATCAGAGTGCAGCATATGTCCCACATCTCTGTTAAGTTTATCCTTTTCCTGTTCTAGAATGAAGACGTCCAATTCTAACGATAGTTCCTAGCTCTTGTACAGGGCTTTCCTCCAGATTTACATATAGATGACAATATGTACACCAGTACTTCTAGACATAACTTTTAGTTTTAAAATGTATGTATGCAGGCACATATGTGGGCAATAGAGGCCCACATAGTGCCTTCTTTATCACTTTCCACCCGTGCTTTTGAGACAGGGTCTCACTGAACTCAGATCTTAGCAGCTATCTAGACTGGTTGGGCACAAGCTCCGGGGATCCCTCTGTTCCCACTCCCCCAGCAGCTTTTATGTGAGTGCTGGGGATTCAAATTCACATTCTTAGGATTGCATAGCAGACACTTTACCAGTTTAGACACACACACACACACACACACAGAGAGAGCTCTACCCTTGCACTTTTCCTCTCCTCCCGTTTGTTTGCCTTTGAATACCAACTTTATCACTCTTACAATTTTCCTGGTTTGCCTTGTTTGTAAATTATCCCCTCCCCCATGTTATGTCTGGTTCTCTTTCTATTTAACCTCAAATATTCTGCCCGTATATTGGTACTGTTATTTCTGTCTCGTGGCCATATTAAGAAAATTCCACAAAACACATACATATACAAATATATTAACAATATCACTGTGAGTGTCTGAATGAATTATGTATTACCAGGGTTCAAAATCAGAAATCAGCAAAGGGCATCTAATAAAAGCTTTTGTTCCTCTTGTGTCCTTTGCTTTCCTAGACACTGTCTCAGAAAAGACAGTATTTTTTTAGACAAAGTTTAATGAACATATAAGCACATATTTATATGTATAAATTTTCCTTTTTCTATAAACTGATATCCTGTTTTATATTTTGTATCATTTCTCTTTCCTGATTCTGCACATGATTTTGTCTTGGTGATCCCTCTATAAAGAGCTTCTGGTTCTTTCCACAGCTCCGTAGGATTCCTTTGAGTAGTTAATTGCCTTATGTATTGAACCAGTTCCCTTGTAAGATGAACATTTAAATGATTCCCATGCAGTGCCAAACACCTTAGTAAGGAATGATTCACAAGTCATTTTGCACCATTGCGAGTATATATGCAGGTCATTTACAAGCGAGCCAGTTGGCTTTTGATCATTTTTCCTCTCTCTTAAAAAGTGTTTCAATTGGGTTACAAAATAGTAGGCATCCCTGTCACAATTTTCCTCATACTTACAGTGGACCCATCATCATCTCCTGATTCCCTCCTCAACTCTCCCCCAAGCTCTCCCACCCCAGCACTTTCCCATTTGACTCTGTAGCACATGTGCTCTGTTAACCATTCCTGCCTTCCTAAGAACCATTATTTACCTATATTGGACCAGCCACAGTTCTGTCTGCTTGAATACTGCTTCCTTTATATCAAGGTGCTTCACTGCAGTTGTAGTCCTTGACTCTGCCATAGTAGTTGATCTGTTTGTGCCCTGTTAGCACAGCAGGAAATTACCTTTCCTGTGGGGTTTGGTTTCTTGCTGGTTGGTTTGGCTGGCTACTCCTCTAACTAAACCCAGTATGTCTGTTTGTCCATGTACATACACCCTTTACATGCCTGCTTTGCAGAAAGCACCTTCCCTCAATCTTCCCCTTTTCTAAATCTGTTGCATCTTTCAGTCATATACCATGCATTGCCATTGATTCTTCCTGCTGAAAAGTAACTTTGCTTTTCCTTAGTACTCTCATAGGCCTTGTTTGTTTATTTTTATACCGTATGTTCCATTATACTATTATTATAATTCTTCTAACTTATCTACTGGCTAATAATGCCTGAAACACAGGGGTGTGCCTTGTTTTGGTATCTCATTTCTCAGGTCTCTTGACTATTATGCATATACTGATGAGTGAAGAAGAACAGCATTGCTTCTCTTGTCTATATAAGCTACTCTCTGTGAGAAAACTACCTCTCTGTGTACATTCTAGCTAAGTTTTAAATGAAGAGTGTCTGCCCTTTTCTCTTTCTCCTGGGGATGTATTTGAGACCAGGTTGTCTTTCAGCTGTGTTCACACCTATGAAGATTATTTTTTTTCTTTTTTTGTACATATTAGGTTTTTGAAGAACCTTCCATCAGCCTTTTTGCCTTAGAGCACTGTGAAGGAAGAGAGTTACACCTTGAAGACGCTGTGAATTCTGTTTTGAACAAGGACCTACATTTCTATACCCAGTCTGTGTGGATAAAGAGTGGATTGTGAGTATGGGCCAGGGGCTGAGTCTGGGTTAGTCACTGAGTTAGGAGAGAGCCTCTCAGTGCTGTTTCCTCACCACTGCTGCCTCAGCCGGCTGGTGCTCCACTCCCTGTTCCTCTTGGTAGCTTCTTTTTACATATGTGAAGGTAGAGCCATACCCAGTCCATGATGATATCCAGTGATCTGGGACAAGAACCCTTGGTGGAGTAGAGCTGGTACCCCAAAGAGAATTGATCATAAAGCTGTCCCCCCATGTAGACTTATTTCCCTTTCAGGCGAAATTTCATGAAATCATCAATTTTGACTGTGAGTAGCATTGCCTGTGTAAGACAAGTGGCTATTTAAAAGACTAAGGTGGTTTGATTTTCCTCTGACCTGTTTGTCAGTCCCTACTGGAATGGACCACACTGGTTGATGCATCCTGCCTACCAATGTTTCTGTTCATTTCTGTGACTAGTCAGATCAGAGCTGGGTTGCACAAACCGTGTGTGTTTTAGATTTCAGGAAACTGTCCTTTAAAAAGGATTGTTATTAATGTACAAATTAGGCAGTACTTGAGTATCTGTTTTTAACAGAGCTTGTTGAGGCTCCTGTAGTTGAATCTTTGTTTCCTGGGAAATTTCTCTCCCTGTATATTCCTGGAAGTGTGGCACAGGAGTCAGCTCCTGCTCTCATACTGATGGTATTTTCAACCAAAATTCAACTATGAAAGCATGCATAGCTGTTGATAGTAGTAATGAATGTTTAATATTTAAATATATGGAGTAGTCAATAAAGTCAAGAAGATAAATTGAAAATTAAATCAACTATTACAAAATGGCTCTCACATTAGTTCACACATAAAACAATTTAAATTTTTTATTAAATTATTTTATTATTTATTTTATTATTATTTATTATTAACTTAATTAAAATTAATTGATTTACTGTCTTAGCATAGATTCCAGAATATTACTTCCCAGTTAACTAGTGCCACTTGAGTTTCATTTCAAAATCCTTTCTAGAACTTTCACACTTTTTCTTTACATATCTAAGTTAAACTTATATTTGACACACTGCCTTCCTATTTTTACTCCTTTATAGAAAATGTGTGCAATTTCACCTTGACACTATTTATTCTTGGTAGCTTTTTATCTACCTACTATTCACGATTCTCCACAACAGACTTGCTGGACAGATTCAAGGATAGTGGATCTGTTTAAAGCCCTTCCTGGGCTATAGTGCGCTTTCAGGATACCATTTCCTGCTGAACCACCTACTCCATGACAAGTTGTGACACTGTTGCATTTTGGATGCATCATTAAGATGGTAATGAGATCCCAAGTATCTTTTCTATGCATGAGATTCATTTGTTAAAAGCTGGAGAGGTGGCTCAGCATGTCTGGTTATTGTGACCTGCCTTTGCACATGGTTGATTGGATTGTGCAGGCAATTGTAGCTTGTCAAGGGAAGGGTGTCTACCCCACTGCCTCAGTGTGCCCATAATTTGGCTAAGCTTGATCTCAGCTGTGGGAAAAGAGAACTTTACCTCACAGCAGTCAGTTTGAGTCAGGACTCTACTCAAGCTTTCTGGATTTAATAAATTAGGCCTTCCTCAGTTCTTGCCTTCTGCCCACAACTTTATGTAGGAATTGTTGTATTTCCCTGCACTAGTCAGTGCCCCTCTGTAAGTAAAGACATTTTCTTCTATAAAACTAGAGAAAAGAAGCCACTTCTATATCAGCAACAGCTTCCTGTCACTGTAACAAAATGCCTGAGGGACTTAAACTTAGAAAAGGTTTGTTTTGTTCTTAAGGTTCTAGTCTGAGATCAACAGCCAGAATCCTTCAGGCCTCTGGGTAGCATACAAGGGTAGAAGTGTGGGCTGGAGAAAAAATAACACATGAACCCAGAAGCAGGGAAGGGACCAGGGTAACAAGTGTTTTTTCAAGGACCTCCCACCAGCTGCCACATCCTGAAGGATCAGCTCCATCCCAGATAGTTGCAGACTATATATTGCAGACCAGGTGCTTCACATAGGACCTTAGTGGACACTATCCTGGAGAGAATCTGTTTTGTGGAATGTTCCCCTCTGATGCATAGCCATACTTTCCTGTAACTGATAGAGGATATGACTGTGTGCTGGTAATGTCCTGGTTCTCACCAAGGAAGGCCCTAAGCACTTTTGCACACTTTTACACAACTAGGATGGAACGTAACACTATTAGAGAAGATTTGCAAAGAAGCCACCTTTGAAAAAGAGTAGAAGGGGAAGGAATCTCTGTGGGTAGTCTCAGTGGCTTTGAGAAGTTGTGGGCAAAACTATAAAAGAAGAAGTGTCTAGAGAGGTTTCAGCTATCTGGAGAAGTTCTGACGCACATGTGAAAACCTAAGGAAGGAGGACTATTTCTTCCTCAGAAATTGTTGGAGTCCAAAATATTTATTCCAGTGCTAAAATGTTTTGAGATTTGCTATGTCAAAGGAATGGAAAATTTCATAACTGGAGGGAGCCTCATTCATTTTAAAAGTGAAAGAGCCTGGCATTTCATTCCAACTCCAGACATGGTGGCTGTCTTCTAGACTTTTACCAAGGGGGAAAAAAAAAAGTATGTGATTATATACCTTTTCAATCTGCAGACCTCACAGCCTGTTTTTAGTAAGAGGCTACTTTTGTTGTTGCAGTGTCCCACACTTTTCTTCGTTGCTTTCTTGCAGATGGATAGCTTATGAAGGATCCAATTTCTTGGGAAGACAAATCCTCCTTGTGCCTAATGAGATCCCAAACTGGACAGCATTTAGTGGGTGGAAAACGATTGGTTCCGTCCGCCCTATGAAGCAGGTAAGAAGCAGAGACCCAACAGGCTACATAGCTTTGTTTTCCTGGCAGTAGTGTCATAAACCACAGTATCTGATATACTGGCCATCTGGTCACTTATGTAACCAAAGGGGAGGTTTTATTCTTATGCAGGAATCTTACACGTTTTGTGTAGTTCATAAAATTTTATTTAAGGTCAATATCGGGCTTTAGTGTTGAAGCCAAAGTTTCGTCAGCCGTACTCCTTTCACACAAGTTCAAATAGTGTAAATTCCCTGGTAAAAATGGAGAAAAGAAAAAAGATCATTAATATTATGAGTTTTACTTTCTGTGCATTTGGATTTTTTCCTTATGTAATCTTCAGGTTAAATCCTGGTGAGCTAATTAAAGTAGTAGCATGTATCACACACCTACTGCTTGTCAGTCTTTGTTCCAAAGCATCCCACTGCACTAGGATTCAATCTGTGTTCCTTGTAGGATCTGACTCCTCCTTGCTTGTCCAGCCTCATCTCTTTACTCACATGTCTGTATCACATGCACCCAAAGTTCAGAGGGCTCTTCCAACCTGGGCCTTCTCTGTAGAATGTTTTTAACTATCCTTCCAATCCAGTGTTCCAGGTCCTCTCCGGATGCCTCTGCAGTCTCTCCAGTCTAAATTAACAGTTTCAAAGATGTTGATTCTTTTTCTGCCTGACACTGTATATAGCTTAGAACCACATCAGTCCAGATGAATTGGGCTCATTTCTACTCTGGCGGAAACCACCTTTGAGGAGTTACAGTGCCTATTTTACTTACTGCTCTATCTCTAGTACCTGTCACAGGCTCAGAACTGTTTGTTCAATAAAGGGATGGATATATAAGTGAACAGATGTTTAGTGTCCTCTAATAAATGGTAGATACTAGACAGACATCATCTGTCCCTTAACTGCACTTTTGGGCTAAAGATACCAAATGTATTTGATCTCCAGTGTCCACAGTAAAAGACAGGCATGATGGTGCACATAGGTAATTCCATCAAGAGGAAGTGGGGACAGGAGGGTCTCCTGGTCAGCTTCCCTAGAACAGTTGTCAAGATCCAGGCAAGTGAAAAACCCTTCTCAAAAGTAGATTACACCTGATGGACCATACTTAATGTTGCCCTCTACTTCCACATATATGTACACATGCATACTAACCTGTAGTATAAATCAAAACAGTGCCTGATTATCAGAAGCTTCAGGCAGTGTGTAGAAGGGAAGCAGTACATGTAGACCTGGTAAAGTTTCCAAGTCAGGCCAGGTGTGTAACAGGTAGCAGAGGAGCTATCTATCTGTTCTCTTTAGAGCACTGCTTGATTCTGACAGGCTTTTAAAGTAGGAATTATCAATGGAAAGGTAAATTAAGACTATCATTAAGACTAGTAAGGTAAAGTGGTTTGACAAAATGAACCCAAGAGTTAGACCCAAGATGTGAACCCAGATCCTTATTTGTGTAAGTTGTCAAGCACTCAGAATCTTTTGGACTAAGATCAGCATTTGCTGAGCTCTACCATGCACTGCAGGCATTGAGAAGTCTGTCTAGTAGATGTACCTCCTGAGGCTGATTTGCCAGCCTCACAGTGTTCAGTAATTTTTCTTACCATCTCCTTCAGTCCACTTTCAGATTCTGTCATTTCAAATCATCACTCTCTTTTCAAGCCGTGTGATTCTGATTGGTCACTTCATTCCTTAGTGCTTCTAGTCCCTCACTGGTGAAGCTATTGTCATCATTGTGAATATTCAGTAGCATATGGACACATGTTGGGTTTGTATTAACTATGGTAACACACTTTGAAAGTATACTGTTACTGTGTTCCTTGAGAGAGCCAGAGCTGTTCTGCTGAAGAAATTTAGTGGTTTCTTGATACACTAATGGTATGGGATGCTCCCCACTCCCAGTCTGTGGGATAATGGATAATCCAACTAAATAGCCAGAGGGGAAAATCAAGTTTGTCTTTTAAAGACCACCTAGTAATAAGAATCCTGTGTTCCAAAACATGTAGTAGCTAGTGTGGTATTATGCCCCTACTTTGGCTTCCCATACTGGGTTCTGGCCAAAGGCCTCATGCATGGTAAGCCTCTACCATTGGATTACATTCTCAATCTTTTCTTTCTTTCTTTTTTTTTTCTTTTTGAGTGTTCTCTCTCTCTCTCTCTCTCTCTCTCTCTCTCTCTCTCTCTCTCTCTCTCGTAGATGAGATCCCATTTCCATTGTTCAGGGTTCTGTGATAAAAAATGCTTAGAATAACTTCTTAATTTTACTAGCAAGCTTTTTTGCCTAATTTTAACTAAAATAATTATGTAACTTCCCTTCCTTGAAACTCTTCCCATTTCCCATGTCCTGACTCCCTCATGAATTCACAGCCTTTTATTTTTTGTTGCACACAACACGCTTCCATGTCTTTTGGTTTTGTCCTTGTTTGTTGTATTTTTCTGTGATGGTCTCCATCTGTTGTGAAGGGAAGCTTCTTTGATACAGGGTGAGAGCTACACTTCTCTGTGTGTTTAAATATTTAGAATGCAGTTAGGATTGTGCAGGCTTAGTAAAGGAATAATAGTAGGCTCTCTTTATAAGGCCCTTGACTTCCCTAGGTCTGGCTAGGTTACCAGTACCAAGTATGGTTTCCTTCTTGCTGAGTATGCTCTAAGTCCAATTAGAAAGCTGTCGGTTATTGCCAAGATTTGATTGCCACTATAGTACCTTTAGGGATATCTGGCCATGCTGGCTAATATTGTGACTCACAGGCCTCACAGCTGGGTAGGACTATTGATTGCTTCCCTCCCTTGGCAGCTTGCACAGAATCTTCTGGTACTCTGAAAGCAGTCCTCCGGAGGAAGCTTTAGCAGGTCAAATCCAGTTCAGATCTTCTGAGTTCTGTGTCCGAAGTACATGGTATCTTCAGCAATAGGACTTACCTTTAACCTTTCAAATTCTTGATATTAGTTTCAAAGTAATGCTTTAGTTTATTTTCCCCATTGTTTGTTAGACCACAGCTTTGAATCAGTTTTGAAAGCAGTAGGTTTTTTTTTTTTTTAACTATATGTGTGTGACACATATTCTCATATTCTTGTTGAGGAACCAAGAAATAATTAAAACATGATTCTCCTTGAGTCTGGGAATCCAAAAGTCACTAAGGTATTTACAGTGCATCTCAGTGATTTTTAAGTGTAATGACAGGGGAGTCAGACTACAAATGGTAATAAGGGTAATTAGTAACTTGCTTGGTCTAATTGATTAAAACTGTGATGTTTAGTCCTAAAGTAATTGGAGTTCTGTCATCCATAAAGATCATACCTGTTTCTTTACATGTGCAAGGTAATGAAACTATAAAAGTTCACTGAAGCTTCAATAATTAAAAATTGTTACTATGGAAGACAACACTGAGTTATATAAACTTAAGTACATTATTACAGTTTTAAGTATTGATGCCAGAGTTCTTAGAGTAAAAGCCTGGGACAGAGACTTATTCTATGTATCCTTTTTATTATAAATAAGGGAAATCACATACCCAGACTGTCTTGGAGACAAGGTATAGGTTTAACTAGAGGACTGGAGGTTATGTGTAATTAAGCAGTCCATGTCGGGGTTTGGGCCCCAGCCCTGGTGATGGTGGACGCATTGTCTAGGATCACGGCTGTCCTGCAAGGTGTTCTGGAAGTTGTCAGAACTGTGAACTCTCTTGAGAAACAGTTCCTCGGGGCTTCAGCTTTCCAGTTCTCTCAGCCTGGGATTTCTGGGGAAAGTTCAATTCTTTCGGGAAGCCAATAGCTAGCAAGAGGGCCACAGGGGTCTCTAAGGTATCTTTCCTACTTGGATGGTTACAAACATGAATGTGGAAGTAGTTCAATTTTTAAGACACTTGACAGGTAGATTTCTTGTTCACAGATTTCTATGGCCAAATCATTTGCCTTTCTCCTTGGTAATTTAAAATACAATAGCAAAATAAAACCAGCTTTATGTTGATGTGTCTTAGGTTTCAGAATACAATATTCATTGGTAGTCTTGCCATAGACTACCACGCTTCACTTATCCCCAACGAAAAGTACTCTAAGTCACAGATCATGTTTCTGCCAGCTCTCACCCAGGAGGAATAGTGGTGTTTTATACTTTTATCTCTAGGACTTGAAGCCTTGGATTCAGGGTGGAACCTATGAGATACTTCCGGTGCTCTTCTAAAGAGGGACAGTGACATGTTCATGTATGGGTCTGCCAGAGATGTGGCTCCCTATCTGTGAGAACTTTATAAAACTGGGGCCATAGATGTTTTCTCTTAAAGGTTCTGGTTATTCTGGCAAAATTTACAGTCCAGAAAACATGTAACACATGGCTTGATGTCTCTAAAGACTCAGTAAATAATTAGCTATTATTTTTAAAGGTCTCAGATTTATTGTCATGTATTTTCCAGACAAAGGAGCGCCATCTGACTTTTGAGTGCAAAAAGCAATTTTTTTCTTAGATGAAAGATAAAAGGCCTTGCTGTCTGGGTTTTCAAGACCTTTCTTACCAGCTGCTGACCATTTAATCACTGCTCCAGACTGCCTGATTACCACGCTTGCTGTTCCTCTATTGTCACCAAGATCTATGTTGGGCAGTACCTGGCTTCTGCTCTCCTTCCCAGTGTAGCTGAGACGTGATGAAACTCACCAATTCTGTAACTCTCTACTGCCCTAGCCTTGCCACACCGAATTCTGGTGAATTCAACTATTATCTCTTTTTAAAGATTTATTTATTTATTGTGTATACAGTGTACACAAGATAGTACCAGATATCATTTTAGATGGTTGTAAGCCACCATGTAGTTGCTGGGAATTGAACTCAGAACCTCTGGAAGAGCAGTCAGTGCTCTTAACCTCTGAGCCATCTCTCCAGCCCTCAACCATCATCTTTTATCCTCTCAGATGATCAATCATCTTTCAGAATGTCTAATAAGCACTGAACAATTTATTCTTTGTGCTCAAAGATTTGTCAGTAGAAAATAATGGACACAGACCAGCCAAAGGAAATGAGTGAAACTAAATTTATTAAAACCTCTCACTTTCCTGCTTTGGAAAGATTGCTTTTTCAGGGTAGAAGTTAAAGTTCCCTCTTCACCCCCTAAATGACTTTCCTCTGTTTATAGCCTGCAGTGTACATCAGAATAAGGAACCGAGCCCAGGATGAGTATCTGACAGTCACTGGAAACCTAGCTGATGCACGGACAATGTCTGTGTGCATCTCTCCCTACAGTGGGAAGGACACTCAGATCTGGCACTACTGCCGGGGACTCTTTAAATCCAAGGTAAAAAAGATCATGCTTTCTGATGTTGTTGGTATTTGTATGTTAACTACAGTACTGCCAGATCAGCTGGCATGCTGAAAACATTTTTTGTCTTTCTTGAAAATGTTCATTGTATAATTGTAAAATTCTGACACATGTAAAAGGGACTTATATTTTCTTTTCTTAATCTAGAAAGTTCAGTTTCAGTGCTTAAGAACCAATGTAAGCACATACCTAAATGATTCCTTCCATTGGAGTCATATCAGACAATATGCTTTTGTGAGGACTCATTATTTGACAACCCAGATAAAAATCAGCTGTTTCTGAGATTCTGAACATGTTAAAACCCCTTGTTTCCAGAATACACAGTGGGGTCATAGAAGAAACTTATGAAAGATGCTTTTAGAATGAAATACAAGCTTTCCCCCTCACTATGCTTAAAACACTGTGTTTTTATTTAATCACCAGTGACTTATCTACTTTTCATGCTTCAAAATGAAAAGCATTTAAAGGTAATTTACATCTGGACCTTTGCTACAGTGGTCTGATATTTTAAAACAGAAAACCAAGCATCACATATTAAATTTAAGCTAACAGGGATTTACTATTCCAATTCAACAGAACTTTACTGAAGACCTGTACAAGCAGGGACTTCAAAAACAAGTGTTTGTATTTCATTTTGGTACCTATGCTTCCTCATCAGCCATTTAGACTTTTAAAGAAAAATTTAAATTATATGAATGTTTGACTTACCCTGAAATTATAAATGTCTGTCACTTACTCACCCTAAGGAAAAGGAACCCTTTCTATTTATATTGGCAAATGCAGAAGGTCATTTTATTTTTTAACCATAGGCCAGTGATACTTGTCTTGATGTGATTGGTGGCCGTGACACCCCTGGAGCCAAGGTAGCCTTGTGGACTGAACATGGGCAGTTCAGACAGAAGTGGAGACTGAACAGAAATGGAACCATCAGCTCCTATCTCAGCGACGAACTTGTCCTGGATGTTATAGGTGGGCCTCTGATAATAAAGCTGTGCTAAGAAGGAATTAATGAACTCTTGAGTCATGAAGCGAAACAAAACCCAAAGTCTAAATAGCTTTCCCTTCATTAAAATAGTAAAATTTTTCACTTGCAACCTTAATTTTCACAAACTGTTGTAATTCTAAATTTAAAGCACCAAAATCTATAAAATAAAGGATGCCATCTGTTTCTTTCCCAGAACATCTTTTGCACTGAATTACTGTGATCCTCAAAAGCCCTCAATTAAAATTTATGACAGGCGCAGTTAACCTTGTTCTTTAATTCTGAAAGGTCAGGGCTATTATTTATAGTTGTTGCTTTATTTGGGTTAGACACAGCACTGTTGCTGCAGAAACAAAAACAGTACCTGATGCTTGGCTAGAGTTTACAGGGGGACTATGTTTTTGTATGGCATTGTTGGGCACTGTGCATCTACAGTCTTATTTGTAGCTTTTCAGTCTGACAATAAGGTCCAGTTTTAGGTAAATAATGGCTAAGTTGTTCAAACTGTTTTCCATTTCAAACTGCTCTGCAAATAATAAAAGGATGTGAGATTGTGCAATTGCTAATCATCTGTGCAACAATCTTTTCTCTTATGATTTCTATTTTAGGAGGAAACTATTATGACAAGACTCACGTTATTGTCAATCAGCCCCTGGAGGGAGAAGAAACACAGAAATGGGACATTGAAATCTTGTGAGAATCAGACACCTTCACCCACTCATTGCCCTGTCTGCATGGGAAGGAAGCTGCTGTGTCCATACTATTGCACTGCTCACAGAAAGAATTTTCTCCCAAGCAGTGAACTACTGCTCCATGGAAAAGCTAAAAATATTCTCACCGGTTATGCAGTGTCCTTTAAAGAAAATTAGTGATTTCTTTTCCTGATGGATCCAGTTGTGGTGACCAATTTCCTGAAATCTGTATTTTCTCTCCTAACCAACAAACATGAATCCTATCCCTGATGGCATGTTAGTGGACAATGCTGTTACCCATATTAGTATTATATTAGCATCCTGCTCCAGGCTTATGTGAATGAGGCCCAGGGAAACCAACTCCTACAGGTTGTCATACTCCTGCAGGAAGAGGAATAATTTTTAGCACCAGCAGAATACACATTTAATAAGCTTTCCTATTAAGCTGCTGCTGCTGTACTAAATAAACCTTAGGGTTTCTATATAGATGCTTTTGTAACTGAAACACCTGTATTTATACTCTTTAATGAACTGACCCCAGGAGGGAACCTTGGCTTTTTGAGGCAGAAGGCACTAGTACCAATGTATTTTCTGCTGTATGGCCAATCTTAACTATTTTTTAACTACAAATCTATAAACAGCCTTGGAGCATCCACCTGGCACCCTAGTTAAAACCAAGATGTGCTAAGGTGACAATACTCTTAATAGTGGTGATCTTAATATTTTACCTGATTTGTCCTTAAGTATGAGTCACATACATATAAGAGTTGACTGTCTTCCTGGAGTAAAGGACTACCCAAAGGTTCACAAAAAGCAAAATGGGGCTTCTACTTTGCCTTTACCACAAGACTTTCTCTACTCAATGACAGTGAACTCAGCGTCACTATCATCATCTTGCACAGGTCAACAGCTTGACCTTTCCTGAGATGGACTAGACTTGAGACAGCCAGTGCTTTCATCCCCAACTTTTGCCAGGAAAAAAAAAAAAAAAAAAAAAAAAACCAACCTGTATTTTTACATAAATTCTCCAGCAATACTTTTAAAATATCAACCTCTATGCACTTTAGACTCAAAGACCTCTGACTTTGAGTATTTTTTTATACACTTGGTCTTTGACTGTATATACTGGTCTTTGGATTTTCCAGTCTCTGGCTCTTTTGTTATCTTCTAAGTAGCACCTGGAAGCCCCCTCACACCCAGATGATTGCTGAGTGCCTCTCATGGGTGTGGCAGTATTTCATGAAATGTGTTTATTTTAATGGGGAAAGGGAGCATGTATACTCAAAGATGTGTATATTTTCATTGTAAAAAAAAAAAAATTTCTTCCCAAGTTTTAATTGTTAAAAAGTATTTTTGGAGCCAAGGTGGCTTGTTAAAGAAGTTATTTCTTCCAAAGAACTAAGACAAAGCCAGGTTAATGACATAATTCTCTATGACACATGTCCTGGAGTTGTGCCTTTTCTACAACACTGGATTAAATAAACTTGTCAGAAGTAATTTCCTGCTTTCCCTTGTGTCCCAGAGTACATGTATAAATGTGCCAGCTTCTCCTCCTTCTGTGGTACAACCATGCCTCCACCCAGAGTGTTAATTAGAGCACTCTTTATTGAAAACATATACACAGAAAATAACAGCTTTCTGTACAGGCACTAGACTACTTGGATTAAACACTCTGTCCAGAGAGACAGTGCTAGGTTCTCCTTTTCTTCATTTGTGCGAAGTTTCAGGTCTTTGATAGGCACTGCTGAACCACTCCAAATTTGCTTCAGTGCATCCACATGTGATAAAGGAAAGCGAAGTCCATGAATCTGAAGAGGGATACATTATTTAGTACCAAAGACACACTGACAAAAAAGTCTCTATAGGTTTTTGCATAAGGCGTACATAATTCTCTCTCATGTGAAGGATATATATAAACAAGTATAAAACTTGTTTTAGAAAAACTATTAACTTGAAATGTAATTAGATAATTTACAAAAGTCATCAATTAACCACATGAAAGCTTAGACTCAACCAACTTCAAGAAAAAGCTGTTACAGAATACTTGGCATTCATGACACTTTCCCTAAAGGTCACATTGTGTTTTAAAGCTGCTTGACTTAGTCATTCCCGTGCAAGTGTCCTATCACTCAAATAAAATGGTGTGCCCACACTGCACAGGTAAATGCAGGTGACCTGTCAATCACAAGAAATTATCTCAGCCATAACCCAAACCACAGGAAGACATTTGTTTTCAGTAGGAACACACCTCTGTTTCTTCTCTTCCCATCATGTGTGTCTGTCTCACATTCTTTAGAGAATGATAGATGTAAACCATCTTTTGTAGAGCTTCATCCTTTAAAGAAAATGTCAAGTTATCAGCAAGAAAAATACTGAGGGCTTCAGTACTAGGAGAGCTTAGAAATAATTCACCACCAAATATTTTAGGGGGAGGAAGGGGATCTTATGTGCACTGTGTAGCTCTGGCTGGCCTTGAGTTCATAAAAACCTGCCTGGAATTAGGCACTCAACACCAAATCTAGTCCCAATGAAAACCTTAAAGCCTTGATTCTCCAGTGAAATTAACTCAATTCTACTCAGAATCCTATGGGCACAAAGTTACAAATGTAACTAACTGTTAATACTTGAAGTCATTGTTAAGAAACCAGTATGTTGATTTATATGTCAACATATTAGTGAGTTTCCTCCTGGAACCATCTGCACTTTTGTTCTATCAAAATTTGATATTCATAGGAAGTTATTAAGTGTTAAATTGTGAGAAATACAAGCTATGTTATTTACTAAAAATTCAATTTAAATTACAGTATTGTTTCACAAATGATCTCTACTCCCGACAGTCCCCATCCTAAATGTAGCAATTTATCTCTTTCTTATCACTGCTTAAATAAAGGCCTGGGCCAACATACAATGTCTCACAATATTAGTTAACAGAATCATTAGGATTATTTTAAAACAAGATATGAGTGTATATTTTGTGTCATCCTTCTCCAGGCTTAGCCCTGTTGGCTGTACCATGGCTGTTTGCAGCACCCTCAATGTTAGGAATTAACAGGTAAAGCCATTGATCTAAAGTAGGTCTCATAGACTTAGTTTTGTTTTAGGGGCTTAACAAAATTGAAGAAATCCATTTCAAACCAGATAAAACTCTATTTTTTTCCTTTAAAAAAAAAAAACAAAAAACTTTAGTGTGTGTATATGAGTGTTGTGCCTGCATGTATGTCTACATAATAGCTACATGCCTGGAACTTAACAGAGGACAAAGAGGACATTGAATGAATTGGAACTAGTGTTAAGTACTCTTAACTACTGAGCCATCCATCACTCTAGCCACAGAAATTTAGTTCCAGAAAGCTTTCCTATTAGCCAGTTTGGAGAATGACTGAATAAAAAGGCCAAATTACAGGACATAGATTTTTTTTTCTCTAAAATCTATAGTATAAAATTTAAGTCAGATCTTTACAGTATAAAGAATGAGAGGGACTGAGACATGGAAACTATCAACAAGTTTTTCAGTTGTTCATGCAAGAGCAGTGTAGCCTACAGTAGACTAGGAAGCAAAGATCAGAAAGAAGCATGTTCCCATGAGAAGGAAGGGATGACAATGAGCCCCTAAACACCCAACAGGCAGAAGTTTAGAATAGGAACTGTGAAGCAGTCATTTACCGAACCAGAGTAATTTGAGATTTCTGGAAATAATATGAGTAGAGGAAATCTAATTCCTCTGGATACTCACAGATTGAACCTCATCTGGCCCTACTGTGAGGACAGTGTGGTCTCTAAACTGCAGTCTTATTGTGCTGTCGAATGTTGGAAACTTCTCATCTAGAACAGAAAAACAGCTATCAAAAAGGAACCAACAGGTTCAAACTTGCTTGCAATGCATGTTTTAGCTCATATTCTCCCAAGTACTCACTCCAACATGTATAGTGATAATTAAAAGTGTAGCTTGTACTCCCATGGATCTCATTCTTATAGTGATACAGACATACCATTAGGTAAATTATTATGCAAGTTAATAGTTAATTAGAGGGCTGGGTGTGGGGCTCAGTGGAAGGTGCTTACCTAGCACGCACAAAGCCCTGTATTCAATCCCACCCCTCCCAAAAGCAAATTAAATAGGTATAAACAAGCCCACCAAAGTACAGTGGCTGGAAAGAACTGTGTTGCTTTCTGTGCAAATGCTCACCTCTCTACTACACTTGGGCTCTAGAAGGAATGAGCTGTGTGATAATGGCACATGATTTAGTCCATGTAAGTGAGCAATGTGTCCTTTAAGACCATCCACAGAACAAAACAGTGTACTCTTTTCTAAAGTGAACTAAAAGACCACAAGAAACAAGCAGGCCTTATAGGGTCATCTGGTCTGGAAAAACACTAAAGAATCATAATTTTATTGAATATAGTAGTAGGTAAAGTAGGGAAAACATTACATAAACATTCTCAAACATATAGGGATTAATTTAACAAGTTATATTCTCCTAAAAATTAATACATTATTGGTAAAATACACCATTGTGAATAGATGTAATCAAAGTTAAATTGTAAACAACCTTCAAAAACTGTATAATAAAGATGTATATGGAATCTTTATAAGCAGGGACTTAAGTACTTTAGTAGTTGTCACTTCATGATCTGTGACTTTTATAAGGAAGATTCTTGCTGACTGAGACAAAGGGCTGACTCCAGTTAGTACTAGGTTCTTAGCATTTTCTTGAACACTGTTTAACAGACTATCACTGTCAGCCAAAACCACAGTGACTGACTGAAACGTAAAAGTATCATCTGGGTTTGAACTCAAAAACACTGCTCAAACTATTAGTGACCCTGCACTTCTCTACCCTGGCTCCTGAGTGAAGGTGCTGCTGATCTGAGGGAACTTGTCCCATTCACTAGGTAATATCTGGAAGAGACCCACCTACTCCAGACAGCACCAATTCATACCAATGCTTTGCTTCCATGAGTCCTACCAAAACTAAAGTATCCTAGATTAAGCCCACATCCTGAAAATCCTTTGTAATGCCTTTTTCAGAGATACTCCACAATTCTTAATGTGTGCAGCTCTCCAGTTACAAGTCAAAATATAGAACTTTGAATTTGAGAGAGTGTTCTTGGTGACTTTTGCTAAAGGACACTGACAACACCTATCTGGCAGTGTATTCTATCAGTTGAAGACTATAGACACCTACAACTTGGGAGATCCGTGCTGTCTTTGACCATTCTTTTATTTACCTCATGGTGTGACAGCTTTTTAGCATGCCTACATTAATTTTAACAAGGTATCAATATTCAAGTTCTTCAACATTTCTGAAGATGATGAATTAATGACTCTTCAACCAAAATTAGTTATTTCCTGTCATTCTGTAGGCACGTTCTTACAGATGACTTAAAAGTAATAAAGATAGCATGTCTGTCAAACCACATATACTCAGGAGAGATTGCTGTACACATGAAGCCTAAAATGTTTTCTATGTTCCATCTGCTCAAAGTGGAGACCAGCCAGTAAAGCATCAAGCATCTACCACTACCCCCAGGCACCCAAAAGGAAACATCAAGCTCCACCTGGTTCCAAAATTTCTGTTCCATTTTCCTCACAGTAAGGGGGCAATCTGTGCATGAAAAAATCCTTCTTCATGTCTGATGACAGCATCCCTTTTCTGTTCTCTAGCTGGTCTGCAAGAGTCCTCAGAAAGCCACTCAACTTTCTTTTTGCAGCAATTGGAGTTTCCACCTGCTGGAAGTAAAAAGGTGAACCTTGACTAGAAGATGGTGGAGGTAGCTGCCCAGGTCAGTTTTCACTGTAGTATGCTGAGCCTCAATTTCAACACTATAGCCTAACACCCACTGGCATAAACCATGCTGGTCCACTGTGGGGAGGGATATCTTGGACTTTATTTCCTTGTATGTAATGTTCATCTTCCATTGTCTATCCTTTGTTAAAATGTAAATTAAAACAATTTTCAGAATTTTGCTTTGGAAGAAGGATCCTTGGAAATATACTACAGTCCAGACTTTGTCTTTGGAAAGCAAGTCACTGATCACCTTAGGTAATGAAAGCAACCTTTGTTTTACTCAGCCCCAATCAACTTACTGTCTAAAAGCTAGTCAAAGAGTATTCCTGTTTCAAGTGCAGAAATGGTCTGGAAACCAAGGAACATACCAAGGCCCAGGTCTACATGTGTCTCTTGTGGACTAGAAATCTGACATGTGCTCTATATAACTTGTGGTTATGTGTATTTCTTCAACTATTTATTCAGCCAATATTCCCAATCTTACTATTACTGTGAAAATACACCAAAAACCTCTGAACAACAGACACCAATGAACCCAGATGAATGGCCCAACATGAAGTCACACTCTATTGGCTGTGTAAACTCTGCAACTCAGCAGGTCAACACAGAAGCCTAACTCACTTCATCTGGGAGAAGGTCCTTGGGCCCCTAGGAGGCAGGGTTTTGCCTGGCCTGGTCCCTGGCTTGGCGCCTTCATTTCTATCTGCTTCTGTTCTCACCATGAGCATCTGCTGGGGTATTCCAGTCCTTAATGCCACATCTTCCTTTGCAATGTCAAATACAAGCCCAGAAATGGAATCCAAAAGGAAAGCTCCCCATGAACTAGAACAGGAAACAGGAAAGTGAAAATCACCAGAGTCGTTATGAATACACAGTATCTCTAAACACCCATCACTACCAAAGCTGCTGACGGGTCCCGCCTGCCCATTTCCAAGGACTCGGAAAATTAGAGAGATTATGATAACAAGGGAACTTCAAATGACCAAACTAAACGCACACCTCTAGAGGGACAGGTTTATGGGAAATTTCAATACTCAATGAAAGTTGGAGAAAAAAAATCTTATTTACGTTAAGTTCAACCGTCTGTTACATTTAAGGTAACAGACAACAAATCCCATTTGAACAGTGACATGCCACATTTTACTTAATAAAAGTGAAGCTGATCTTCAGTAAAATATCCACCAACATCAAGTTTAAAACAAAATCGATTTAATAATGGTTTTACTGGAGTAGAGAGCAAGCCAGTGGCGAAAATAACACTTAGATAAGTATCAGTGTTCAGTTAACTTTGCCTCCGCTGAGGTAGTTAGAACTGTCTCATTTCTGCCTCTGTGGGTTGCTTTCTCTAAACATTTCTTAGCCTGTTTAAATGTTCTCTGATGTCACCAGCAGATTTCAAATTGAGCGCAACATGCAAAATGGAAATTCACAGTACAGCTTCTGTTTCTCAGGAGAACTGGCACTTTCTTTCTTGCTTCCCATCCCAGAGGAGTAGCAAAGGAGGGCTTAAGGGCCTCTTGAGACATGCTTTTCCCAAAACATCTACTCTAGTGGTCACAATGATGTGCAACTTAATGTCACACACAGCCTCCTTCACTCTTGATGAACACAGAGAATAGAAGCAGATCACTGAACAAGGAAAATACATGTTTCCTTTGCAGGAGTTTGGGTGGAAATTGTATGTCAACAGCTCATACAAGAATTTGATGATAGATAAACAGCCTTCTTCTTCTTTTTTTTTTTTTAAAGATTTTATTTATTTATTATGTATACAGTATACAGAAGAGGGTACCATATGTCATTATAGATGGTTGTGAGCCACCATGTGGTTGAACTCAGGTCCTCTGGAAGAGCAGTCAGTGCTCTTAACCTCTGAGCCATTTCTCCAGCCCCAACAGCCTTCTTAGAGTAAGACTGTTGATCAAGAGTTTCCAAAATTCAGGAATAACACCCCCTGAGGGATTTGCTTTGTATTAACTAATTCAATCTGCAGGAGCCCACATAGCAGGCCCATGCTATTTCAATGCTGTCTCCTTGAGAGGTGTTAAGAAAGGCTGTACATTTCTTTACCACAGTAGGAGCCCAGGCTCAGAGCACAGGAACACCTCTGGAAAGGCCTGGCTCTCAGATTATATCCTTCCATTCTAGCTCCTGCATTTCCTATTCAAATCAGGTACATCAGCCACAATAGCCCAGACCAGTAACCTATAACCTGGAAAACTCTTCCCTAGCTCCAGATGATTGGTTAAGGCAACAAAAGGTGGACAAAATTAACAATAGCATTATATATATTATATATTATACATATATAAGGTGTAAAGGAAAAGTAAATGACAGGTCCAGCAAAATAAACCAGTGAGTAAAGGTACTTGCCAGGAATGCCTGATTGTGGCCTCTGGAACCCACAGTGGGTGGGGAAGACAGCTAGGTAGCTAGCTCTAGCTCTAGCTCCCCTCCCCCACCCCCTCTCCCTTTCCCTCTCTCACTTTAGCTCATACATACATTCAGTCAAATACCAATATACAGAAAACAAAATAATCTTAAAAAAGCATAAGAAAAAAGAAAGCAGATGGTAACAGAAAGAGAAATGAAAGAAAAGCAGGAATAAAATGCAAGAATTCTACCATGGAACCACCAATGCTCCCACCAAGCACAATTAGGGAGCGATGGATCAATTGTGTAACTGTGATGATGGGACAATAGAAGATACACAGACATTTGTAACAGAGTCAGCTACAAATTACCAAGGTTCACGCTCTCTGGTCTGGAGTCTCAATTGTCCCTATTCTTATTTTCCCATGTGTGTGAATACAAGAGTATATCTGTCAGTGTGTGTGATTATATGCACATGTGTGCATGCATGCTGAGGCCAGAGGGAATATCAGGTGTCCTGCTCTCTCACTCTCTGCCATGTTCTTTTGAGAGAGGGTCTCTTAGTACAGTCTAAAGCCATGATGGGACCCCAAGCCCCAGTAATTCCCTTGTCCCTGCTGTCTACAGCACTGGGGTTACAGGTATATGCACACCATCCCAAACTCCTTTACTTTTACATGGATGCTGATATCTGAACTCAAGTCCTCACACTTGCATAGTACTTTTTTTATCCACTGGGCCATCTATCTCCCCCTGCTCATCTTCATGGCCCCAGAGATTTTCTGTTCCTTATCTAGTCAGATAGTTTTGAAAATGGAAACCTAATACAAATTTAGGCATCCCAACTATGCAAACAGCACTAATATCATGCCAGCCAGGATGCTGCAACTTCCCCCAGTAAAACTCATAAATACAGGGTGAGTTTCACAAAGCAGTCATGAGGAAGCACAGCTATACTTATTAACTCGTTTTGTAAGTTACCATAGGAGAAACTTGATGTCCCTTGGTCCTGCAATGCCTTCTCCTAATACCCATGACCTTCTGACCCACACCTACTTAATCATCCATTGAGATTCCCTCATCTGTATGTTAAGTCTTCTCTGAGCTCATCCCAAGTTGAGCTGAATGTATTCTTCTAAGCTCCAAGGGTCTCTCTGAAAACCTACTGTGATACACCTGAAGCTACAGGTTTGTTTTTCCTTTCCTTAACTCTTTAAGGGACCCTCTATTCCCTATTTAGGTACTTTCCAGTATCCTTCACATATAATCAGATGTATGAGTTTTACAGTAGGATATCTAGATAGGTCAATCACATATGGGGATAAATCAAAGAAATACAGATGTCAGAAAGAGAGGCAGTATAGAATAAGAGATAGTGGGCAACTGTCTCAGATCCATCCTGAATGTAGCTGCTGTGATCAATAACTCAGAGCCGTCTAAGACACTAGGTTAGTAAGAAGCAAAGGCCTTACTTGTTTTGGTAGGTGCTAATGGTCACGTGAGTAGAGTGGGCAAGGCCTGAAGGAGTTTCTGCCTGATGAATGGTCCCTCTGGGAAAGTACAACAAATCACCAGGCTAAAAATAAAAAAGAAAGTTGTTAAGTACACATCACAGTCTTTTGATTTAAGCAGATAAACGTGTTTTAAGTTCTACATTCTAGAAACTACTGTTCTAGAAACAGTCTGTTGCTGGGCTCGTGTGCTATCTGTGAGGCCATCCCTGACTTATTTTCAAGGAGACACCAGATAACCTGCAACTACCCCTACAGAATAGAGATGTAAAAAAGGTAACACACTTTGTTTCTGAAGCAACTACTCCCTACTTCTCAGGTAAGCTAGGGCTTTCAGTCATAGGACCAGTGAAGCTTGCTTATCTGTCCCTTGCCTTAGTTTCTCCATCACTAAAATGGGACAACAGCCCCAAAGCCTATATAGCATTATTCAGAGGACTAAGGAAATGCTGTTTCCAAGTACTGGAGCAGCAATGAGGGTATGGTTTGATTACGGTCACTACCAGTCCTTATCCCTTGAGAATTCCCTTTAGATTTTCCTGATAGCACCTTGACCATGCCTACCCTGTATTCCTCAGAACCTACCATAACAAAGCATGCAATGTAGAATTAGATTATCAGATAGATGTTACAGATTAAAATAATTATCCTGTCACTATCTAAACTTGCAATCTAGATGTTATTAAAAATGAGTAGATTTCATAGACAAGTAAGCTACTTCCAACCTATCCCTCTTCTCTCTCCTAAACCAACGACAAAATACTCTGCTCTTACTTCTGCCCTGAGCTACCTTTGCCCTAATCTCATGCAGAATACAACATTCTGTCTAGTGACTAAGAGAAGGAATCCTGAGCTGCTCATCTCTTTTTTCAAAATGTGTATCATGTATGTATGAAATGTGTATGTACATGTATGTATTTCTCTGCGTGAGCTATGTGTATATTATGAAGTGTACACGTGTGTGCATATGTGTGTGTATTTATCTGTATGTATATGTGTGTGCACATGTTATGTATGTGTTTGTATGTATATATATTCTTAACAGCTTTCTTGGCTGCTAGTTTACTCTATATGATATCAAATGTCAGTACTTCAAGTAAATAAACTTTTTTTGACAATTAAACCTGTTTATCATTTCTGTGCTACCCTCAGACAGACCTTCACATACATATACTTCATTCACTCCACAAGAATCTGAACACTGCCCTCAGGCCTTTGGGAAAGACAAGGAGGCAGACTTCCCCCCAGCAGGAATGAACTTCTGCCAACACAAGCTGGGCCAACTTAACACTTTGACCTCTAGGACTACTATAAATTAAATCTGTTATTATAATAATCACTATGATAACAGACTTATAGACATACAGACATGTCATCCAAGGCATTTATTGTAAAGGAAGCTTCAAAATGATGTATTTCAATCCCTACAGTCTACAAGGTAAATATTATGATCTCCCAATTTAGATCATTTATTTGCTAAAGAGCACTATAGCTAAGTGACATCAACTTAATTCAAATCTAACTATGCCACACCCCCAAGCAGAGAGCTGAAGGGCTTCTGCATCCTGAGACCCACACTAGACCCACTGCACAGGCTAGCACTACAATAGCGGCAAGGTTGATAAGGCTGGAATTCTCATTGTAAGCCCTCTACCTCCCCTATTCCTGCCTCAGAGTGTGGTATTCTAGGGGGGAAAATGGTCCTCATAGATTCATGGTGGTGGCTGCTTAGGAAAGATTATAAAGTGCAGTCCTGTTGGAGTGTGTTACTGAAAGCAGGCTTGAGGCTTTAAAAACCTTCTGCCAAGCCCTGTGCCCTCTCTGCCTGTTTGCAGTATGAAATGTAAGTTCTCAGCTGGTCCTGCCTCCACGCCTTCACTCCTCCATCATAGACTCTATGCCTCTGAAATCATAAGCCCAATTAAGTCCTTTCTTTTATGAGTTAACTTGATCATGGTGTTTTATCCCAGCATTAGAAAAGCAACTAATAGAGAGTTCATTTGAAGTGATCTATTGAGTAGGCTTTGGTTTACAAGGCCCCACAACAGAGAAGAATGTGAGTAGTACATTAGACAATGCACTTTGAATGGGTACAGCTATGCTCCAATAATCTTTCTAACAGGTCAGAACTTTGGCCAATGAGCTGTCTGTCATCTGTTGACATCAAGTGCACATAAAAACATATTTATTCACGTTTCCTATAATATAGGCATCCATTCAAAAGTAAGGTACTGTTTCCTCCTAGTTTTTGGCAAGCAAATATTAAAATCAAGAAAGATAGAGGCACAAATAAGAATTAGGCACTAGTTATACCCTCAAGATGCAAGAAATATGGGTATACAAACTATACAAAATAGTTCCAATGTAAGAATCTTTGAAGCAGTCTAAGTCAATTGTTATTCTATATTGTTACTAAAGAAAAGTATGTATGTTTTCTAATAAAGAACATAAAACTTATTTATGAAGTTCTTTTTGTCTTTCTACATCCTTTTCCCAAGACCCTTCCCTGCCTGAGCCTGGCTATATTCCCATCCAAACTAACCGCAGCAAGATGCCAAGGAAGCAATACATGATCAAGCTACTTGGCTCCCTGGAGAAGGAACCCATGAGCACCTTCCTAGCTGCTATTCATCTAGCATCCCTATGCTGGGGAGAGCAAGAACTGTACTATCAGGAAGAAAGCAAGTGGTACTGGAATTCCTGCCAAGAAAAGGAAGGGAACCTTGGCTGGGCTCTGCTTACATGCTACTTCTAATTTAAATGTGGAGAAACAGGTCAATGACAAATCTTCCACATTTATTCTACAGAAGTTGGTGATTCACTGAGTTCAACCTATTTCTGCTGAGCTAGTTCATACATGGAGACAGGCTTTTTGGAAAGATAAACAGAAAATGACCTTAGCTCACTTTTCTAAGACCTTACAGAAGCTACCTGGTCTGGTGAGCTACAGTGAGTTACCTATCCCTGGAATCCTCAGGATACATTCCCACAGGGATCTTTACACTACATGGAAACTCTGCCTGAATGTTCATAGCAACAGAAATAACCAGCTCCAGAGATGTGCCACATGCCCTTTGATACCTTCAATATGAAGTCATGTGTTGGTGTGCCAATCCGGTCCTCAGGTTCCACACTGTACTCAGGTGCCAGGGGCACAGTTGGAGAGTAGAGACGCCAGTGTTTCTTTCCATCCAGCTGCAGGATAAAAACCTACAAAAAGCCACAGACCCAAGAGCATGAGAAAACTTCCTAACAACCTGTGAGCAAAGAGCTTCCAGAACCTTCAAACGTCAGAAATGCATGCCCCTTGCACAGACATATGCTGCCATTACTAGTCATCAGGAATCGTAGTGTTGGACATTCATTCTTCTCATTGGTCAGACATTGCAGAGCTCTTTATATTCCACTGGCTTTTGAATCCAACAGCTAGGCATCGGAAAGCCATAATCTCTGATAGAAAAATCTGACATAAATGAATGACCCAAAGCTTGAAATTTACAAGGAGGCTTGGCAAATAGAAAAACATTATAGGTTTTTAATTCTTCATTTGGCTAAAACTGCTTAATATTCTTCTAGGAATATTAAAAAAAAAAAAAAACTTTTTTTGTTCATATCTGTGTGGACCTTGTATGAGTAAAAGCAAAACAAAACAAAACAAAATAAAACAAAACTACAAAATACCCAAGCCAATGAGTTAACTTTCTGGAAGCCATGTAAGAATGAAATCAGAACTTGTCAAGGTGCCAGGGCTTAAGTGGAATCAGGACCTTCCTTCAAGCTGCACCAAGACTTTTACAAGTGAAAACAATACACATATTGTTGACAATCACTGAAAATGGACAAAGTAGAAGCAAATACAAGGACTGTGATTTCACCTTACTTTACTTAATAAATTCTTTTTAAAGTCATTTTTTTGTTTGTTCTTATAGAGAATTTCCAGAAAATCCTGTTTCTAAAGACAGTGGTATTCTTTGTTATCAGCAAGGCTGCAGTCATGCCTTTGCTTTGAGAAAGAGCGGGAAACCAGTTTGCAGGAATATGCTTTGGCTCAACATCCCAACCTGGAGATGAGGTCAGGATCTCCAGGGAGGACAAAGAAGAACAGCCATAGCAGCCTTCCAGAGTAATGACATCAACTCAGACAAACGAACAAGCCTGGCTCTCAACAGCTCCTGCTTTGCAGTCTGGGCACTATGCTTCTTGTCTTACCTCAACATCATCATAATGGGGGGGAAGGCCCTGAGATCCTGCTGGAGTTATATATACATTCGAGCCAACCAAGGAGCCAAAGTAACATTCCAGCTTTTCCTGGATCCTCCAAAATTCATCCTTTGACAAAGAAAAAAGAAAAGGGGTGTGAACAGAAAATAAAAAAACAAATGTTCTGTTCAGTAAGGATATCTCTGTGGTACAATTATTACAAGTCAGACAATTAAACAGTGCAAGGTTCCTCTGGAATCTTTGCATCTCTGCACACTCCAGGCAAAGTATGTGAGCAGATAGGTGAGAGAGCCTGGTGAGAAGGAAACAATTTCAATTTATATTTTTAGAAGCTTGCTCTGGCTTTGGGGTACAGAATGGATGGCAGAAATTCAAGAGACTTACCTGGAAGCTACTGATAAGTAGCACAAGCAAGGAATGAGCATGGTGGTTAGAATGGCAGAGAAAATAAAAAGGTTATTTTTCCCCTCCTGCACCCACCTACACACATACACACAAACACACTAGCCTCTGGCTTTCACATATACATACAACTTACACATGCCCCACCTGAACCCACCTGCACCCACATACTCCACCAACACTCCTCTATACATACATAAGCATACATATACACACACACACACACTCAAACACACACAGTTTCAGGAGGAAAAAATGTTCTACACTGGAAATATTAGATTTGGAAAGCTATGACTTCTTATGGTAATGTTTTGAAGTCAGTCTTAGGCTCTAATAGAAAGTAACAGCAAAAATTCTGCGAAGCTATATATGCCTGAGTTGAGAGAGAGATCTGAGTTATCTAATACAGATAAGAGGAAGTCAGCAAGTAGGCCTTGTTTGTAAGTGCTTAACCCCTACTAACTACATAATACTACACCCTTCATAATAATCCTATCTCACATGGTGAGAAAGATCATTAACACCAGTTTACAAGTAAGGAAAGAAAAACTGAAAAGCTCACAACCACTAGCTGGAGCCAAGACTCCAATCTGGGCAGCCCAAATCCAGAACCCAACCTTCAAGACAATTTGGAAATGGTATGTCACCTAAACAGATAATAATGACACTAAGCCTTTAACACATATGAACATACAGTGTTTATAGTAAACATTTGGTTTGCTGGATACACCAGTGAACACAGCTAAGGAGTTAGTTCTATCACTAGACTGAAAAGAATCTAGTGTTAACATCAGGTGGGAAAGAACTGGGTCAGTGTGAAAAAGCTTTGAGAGACAACTTTATGAATGAAGACCACGGGGTTTCCTTATTTATAGACCTCAGAGGTTCTCCTTAGCACATGAAAAATAATTTAATGGCCTCCAAATAGCTCCAAAAAGTTAACAGAGCTCCCAAAGAGCCTAATTTATTTTAGAGAGAGGCAACAGGACCTGGTTCTCTAATTACTTGGCATCTGGCACCACTAAGAAGCCAGGCCTTTGCTCTTGTTCTCTAGTGTCCACAGAGATCTTTTAGGAATGGATAGATAACTTTATGGCTCCCAATGCAAACACCAGTTGCCACTAAGTGGGAAAATAAAGCACTGGTATGTAAGTGATGAATCTCTTAAGGATTACTCAAAATGCTACCAGTTTTGCAGTTTTCCCATTTATCTTGGCCTTTTGGCTTTTGTATCTTTAAAATGTGCCTATTAATAAGAGATGTAGAGTGAAACCATGTTGGTCAAGGTTGAAGTTACAAGCTCAGTGAGAGTGCTTTATTTATTTATAAAAGGAAGCTATGATCACCCAGGAGCTCAATGTCACATGTTCTGTTGTTAATATGTTAACAGAGGTCTTTCTTAGATATCCAACTGGTAAATCATCTGGTCACAGGTCTCAAGCCTCCACTTGGAAAGATGTAGGCAATAAAGGAAGATAATCTCAGTTTTCATCTTGAAGCTACCATGTGTCTCAAAATACAGCAACAGAGAAAACAGAGATCCCTACTATATGCAAAAATTAATCAGCTCATTAAATATACCCTAGAGGTGCAATATTACTTTAGTTAAGGTTAGAAACTTGGAAGTCTTTTATTTTTGCGGCTTTATGATACCTAAAACATCCATCTATCATTGCTGGAGATTCAAAATATCTAGCCAGCACCTGGGGAGATGACTCAGGGGATGAGAACAACCCCTGTGCAAGCAGAAGCACTTTAGTTCAGCTCCTTAGTACCCACATCAAAGCTGATGTAGCAAAGTATGTTTGTAATATTGGTACTGGGGAGATAGGAGATGGAGACACTTCGGCCCCTAAGCTCACTAACTACCCAATAGAAACAAGTAGCTCCAGGATCAGTGAAAGACCCTAATTTCAAATATATAAGGTGGAAAGCAATATAGGAAGACACCTAACATCTCTCTGTCCTCTATACATGCCTACATGAGTGAGCACATTGCATACAGACATTTATCTAAAAGGTTAACAGTCTCCCAAGTTCACATGCATTTAAAAGCCAAATAGATGCTATGCATTTTCAAAATGATGTTCATCTTCAAACCATATGTCCAGTCTTAAGCTAATGTATGGCCAAATACTACCAGTTTCATATATATGAGAATTTTACCTTAAATCTCTGTGGTTGGTGAAACTGAATTGTTGCCCTCTTCTGATCAAAATCTTTTCTCAGCTGAAGGAAGTGTACTTTGCCATCCTTATTTAAAACCTTCTTCTTCCCATTGATGCACCGACAGACATTCACATCTTTTCCATAGTACAATCCTTGAAGGCAGAGCCTCTTCAGATCTGAGAATCTGAATAGAGACTGGTAATATGCGGCCAGTGAAGGGTCATTCCTCTGAATGAGAAGAGGCTTTTGTTCCCAGAATTCCTTGAAAAATGTCTCTACCTTGACAGGTGAGATTAAACTTTCAAAAAGAGCAGTGGGGCTGTTGAAATTTAATCGAGACAGACTGTCACATACATCTACCTTCATCTGCTTACAGGGAACAGACTCATCTTCTTCCTTCCCTTTTAGACGTGCTTTCTTTGACATTGCTTACAGGGAGGAAATTCAAACCTACCAAAAGAATAAAGACATGGTTATGTTTGAAGGAGTGCACACACATACCATGTGTGACTGTGACCACTGTGCTTGAAAAAACTCATTAGTCAGTACTACTCCTTCAGGGTGAGACAGGGTTCAACTTTAAACATCACTCAGTCTGTACATTCACTATTCTTATGTATACAAGCACTAAATCCTGGAAATCATTATGAATTAGAAGATCTGATTATCCCAAATTAAACCATTAAATTCTCTCAGCAGTTCTTACTCAAAGGTTTAGCCTGTGGCCACTGAAACAATGAAGCCAAAAATCTTGAATTTGGCTGCATTCAGGACCATGCCCTGAATTTAATTAGAGTGTAATCTTTGTTACAAACATTTGATAAAGAATTAACACTTGATAAAGAATCAGAACAACTGTCTGCTGCCAGGTGATGCTCAACACAGTACCATATTAAACATTCCCAAGCAGAAGCCAATGTACCCTTGGCAGTGGTATCACCTGAACACTAGAAACTCCACTTTCAAGTGAGATTATTATTGAGAACTGTCACTATCAGAGAACTCTCCTTCTGCCCATTAAAAAGAGCTTTAAAATGAAAGTTACAAACAGTTATATAACAGGTCTTCAAAAAGATTTAACTTTTTAACTGAAACATCAATCACTAACCAACATCAAGACTCTTAACACAGAACTTCTCCAATTTCACATGCACAGAGACACAGGGACATCAAGTAGACCAGAGATACCCAGGGTGACAACACTGCTGCTCTATGGCACACATCTGGATAAGTAAGAAGATCAACACCCCCAAACATTCCAAACTACAACTCTTGTTAGTTATATAGGTCTCCTCATATGGAGATAAGAACTGTAATTCAAAATATACAAATATTCACAGAATACAAAATTTGCAAATATCATCTGCAAAATATTTGAACCCAGAATGTCTGATTTTTTTTTTTTGAATGCCTGAAAATATATAATGAGACAAGTAGTCTAAACCTAAAATTGTTTATTTGAATTAATCAACTACAGGGGGACTTCTTTCATCTCAGTTTCAGGGTCTTTAGTCTACTGGATGGTTTTGTTGTCTAGGGTTTGTGGAGTCTCAACATTACAGGTGAGAGGATTTCAGGATGTGTTAGTGCAATTACCTCATGGTAGCAAGGAAGCAAAAAGAAAAAAGAGGAAAGGGGACCAACATCCCCTTCAAGGTCACCCTTCCATGAACTAACTTCTTTCCACCAGGCTCTGAAGAGTCCACCCAGGGGTGACACAAAGGCTAGCAACCAAACTACTATACAAAGGCAGAAAGAAGGGGGTAGGGGGCAACTGAAAATCAAATCCAAATTCACGTATGCTTCATATACAGTTTATACACATAGGCTGGAAAAAGTTCTCTGCTTTATTTTCATATACCCCCAATTTGAGCTAAGGAAGATTTTTTTTTTTTTTTTTCACTTATGGAATCATGTGGGTGCTCAGAAGTTAGCCTTTGGAGCAAGTCAGATTTGAATTAGGAATTATCAACCATCCTCTCTCTCTCTCTCTCTCTCTCTCTCTCCCTTTCTGATCCTGAGAAGAGGTTCTGCCTCTCTAATTCCTAACAAATTGCCTGTTCCCAAAGAAAGCTGAGAATCACAGTGCATATAAAACACTGAATTTTCCTCAAGGATAGTAACTTAAAAATGCTCTGACGTCCTACTGTGTTGAGTTTCCAGGATTGCAAGAAAGCTGTCTTTTCCTCTGATTATCTCTGGAGCATTTAGCAGCTCTGTGAACTGAATTAAATATTCCGGTCCGGGAAGTTCTAGAATGATCTACAGAAACTAATTTTAAAAAGAGTTTTAAAAATGCAACACAGATGAAAACTAAACAAATTAAAAAGTGGAAACTGAACAAGTATAAAATTCTAATGGGCTTATTTTAGCATCTAAGTTTAGTTGTGTCAAGGAGCTCAGTTCTTTCAAAGGGCACAGAGGACCACAGTGGCAAACTATGCATGACAAACTGACACTCACAATGCAGAGTAGGAGCTAAGGACAATCTGGAAAAAGATAAACTAATGTTAAGGTATGTATTCAGTGACATAAACATTGTGAAAATACTTTGGATATGCCTGTAGACTCAAACCAAACAGCTTCAATATTTTTGTTTTTTGTTTTTGAGACAGGGTTTCTCTGTGTACACCAGGCTGGTCTTGAGCTTAGAGATCAGCCTGCCTCTGCCTTCTGAGTACTGAGATTAAAGGAATTTGCCACTACTGTCCAGCTTCAATCTTAACCCAACTACTCAAAACTTTGGTAAGATAAAGAGCTGCCATAGCTGGCATTCTGAAAAGATATAGAAATACATATGAAGACAGACTCAACAAAGAACATGTGTGTAGACAGTTAAGGAAAGACTGATGCTCTTTGAAAAGCCAGCTTGTGACTGAGACTGGGAACTGATATTTCTACATAGCTTTTACTACCATTAAATCATAATTTTAAAAAGTGGTCCAAACAAGCAACTAACACAGAGAACACTGTAAACATGCTTTTCTTCTGAGGGTCTGGAACTTTGATATATGCCAAGGAGAGGCTGCCTTGAGAGGTAAGACTTGAGAATTTGGTATGCTCTTATGAGTAAATTCTGACATGACTTTCCTGTCACACTTGTTTAGGTCCTTATAGTGTAAAGGTAGTTGTTCCATAATCAGTCACCAGCCCTCTCTCCCCAAACTCTTGTCACTCAGTCTCTAATAGCCTCCTTGGTGAGCAATGGTTTCCACCTGCTGATACAACAAGATTCAACTGATACAACTGAGAGTGACTCCATTATAAGACCCTTGGAACCTGGCCACCCCAGGAATTCATCCCACATACCTTTTTCCTGTGCTAATTTTGGTTAGTATTTCATGTAGCAAATTGCTGAGCTTCTTACATTTCATTTTTAAAACTGTTAAAACTATTCTGTTATATCACTAAAAATGCTGTCTTTGGGTTATTGCTGTGATGAAACACAATGCATGACACAAGTTACCTGGAGAGCAAAGGGTGTATTTAGCTACCATGATCAAAGAAAGTTAGAGCAGGAACCTGAAGGCAAAGGCTAATGCAGAGGTCATGGAAGGGTGATGTTTCCTAGTTTGCTCCCCATGTCTTGTTCAGCCTGCTTTCTTATATAACTCAGGACCACTAACCCAGGGACCACTAACACAGACAATGGGTTAAGCCCTTCTCCATCAATCACTAATTCAGAAAATGCCTTCCAACTAACTGGACCTTATGAAGGCATTTTCTCAGTTGAAATTCCCTACTTTCAGATAACTCTAGTTTATGTCAAGTTGACAAGACCAGAAAGCACAGTTACCTTCCAGAGTACTCTTTTTTTTAAGGTATCTCTTACCCTCACAATTGCTCAATTTGATATCTGAAGATGAGAGAAAGATGCAAGTGAAAGGCTTGTTTTCTTAAGAATAACCTATAAATAAAATAGCACAGTCACCAAAAGGTATGGCTGAAGTACATAAAATACTTAAACAAAAATAAAAGCATTAAGGATTTTTCCCACCTACAATCACAAACAAAAGTTAACCCCAAGACTATAGAACTTACATTAACTATCCCACCATCTATTTTTCCTTATATTCACACTAAAATGATCTGAATCTCAATTAGAAACTAACTCAGATATTACAAGTAAATTATATTTTACTTATAACATTTACTTTTTTATTGTTTTGTGTGTTTACAGCTTTTGGAAGGCAGAGCAGAGGAGACACATAGAACCCCATTAAGCCTATCTCCAAAAATCCCATGTTTCACTACCATTTCAGATGCAGTAAGAAGCACAAGGTGGAATAAAGGCATTGTTTAGATTCCAGGAAATATAGTAAATTAAACAAGAGACTGTTTTGTCTAGAATGTTTCAGTGTCTGTTTGTGAGTCCCATGGACCACACAGAAATAGGAATATTTCTTTCTATAAAGCTGGGGGGGGGGATTTTTTTCCATGAGGTTATTAAAAGAACTTAAGGGTAAAAAGACTTCCAAAAGATTCCCAGTTTATAAACTGGTAACTGCCATACCACTGATAAACTCTACAAGAATAATAAATGTTGACATCTGTACTATCATTGACAAATTTGATCTTTACATTTTAGGGCTCCCTAAGCTTCCCCATGGTAAAATTTAATGGCAAGAAGTCACAAAAACTTCTTAAGGAACAACTACCTCTACACTATAAGGACCTAAACAAGTGTGACAGGAAAGTCATGTCAGAATTTACTCATAAGAGCATACCAAATTCTCAAGTCTTACAAAACAAGAGTCAAGAAAGAAAGCTTGCACAAGCAAGGACTATTTGGGGGGAGTCATCCTAGATATCAGTACTTATTAGCAGTATTTTAATAGCACAGCTTTTAAATTTCTAGACGCACACTAAGTTTCTTGGATTACCACTTCCAATGCTGGAGGCAGAAATCTACAGTCATAATTCTTAATTAATGAATTTTAGGCCTATTAACCTAAAGAACACTAGATTGAACTCCGGCTCAATTAAACACACCTGACAGTAATTATATACCGTGAGCCTGAGATGTGGCTTGTGGTGATTTGTTACATATTTAATAAAACCTGAAATATCAGAGAGAGGAAACAGCACAGTCAATTCTCACACAGCTGTCTAGCAACTTCCTCAGCCTTGCTTCGGCCTCAACTGGATTCCTAGGAGGCATTAAATAGCCTTCTCATCAGTTGTACCCCATCCAGGTTAGGATTAAAGGTGTGAGCTACTCTTTTTCTAGCTAGTGTTCAATTCACAGAAACATATTAAGTTCTGTCTCTGGAGTTATGGGATTAAGGGTGTAGGTCACCACTCCCAGGATTTCCCTGTACTGGGATTAAAGGTGTGTACCATTGAATCCCAGGTGTTTATCCTTATGCTTAAGGATCAAGAAATTCCTGAGCTGTCTGCCTAAGTTTTGACTATATTGTCTCTGATATTTCAGGTTTTATTAAATATGTAACAAATCACCATAGTGGTTCAGTGGGTAAAGGCACCTGCTGACTATTCTGACCAACCCGGGTTTAGTCCCTGAGACCCCAGAGTAGAAAGGAAAGGACTCCCTCAAAGTGACTTCCAGACTTCACTGGCACGCCATAGCACGAGTGCAACCACAAATACACACACAAAATAAATAGAACGCACAATTTTGAAAATTATGTATTGCTAATCTTAGCAGGCTAACCCGCAGTAACTTTTCAGCACACTAAAAGTTTCATTAACTCAGAGTGGTCTCATTCACTGGCAGCTATGTTTGGGAGTTTTATACAAACAGAATACGAATTGTATCTTACTAATGTATGGGGGCTGGGGGCGTGATGTCACAAAAGATGCTGCCCGAAAGCTAGATACATCCTGATATAAAAAGGAGCTGGTGAAACACAACTCCGCCGGCACCGGAAGTTCAGGAGAGGCAGAATGGGTGCCTAGACTTCCTGAAACCTGTTTTTACTACACCTGTTGGATAACCCGGGGAGAGGCAGGCACTTTTCCTCGCCCAAGTCAGGAAAAGGCGACCAGCCCTGGACCCTGCCTCCATCTGCAGCAGCTCTGCTTGGGGTTGTCAGGCCTCCACGTGGCTCGTGCCCTTCCCTGCCGCCCGGTCTGCGCGCGCAGCCAGGCACGAAAAAGCCAGACAAACACGCGCGCCTCACAGAGCGGCGGACTCGGCTGCTAGGGCCGCAGCCCACAACCCCAGCCCGCCAGCCGGCGCTGGACCCTCCCGGAGCTGCACCCGTCAGCCCGACGCGAGCACCAGACACCGCAAGGCATGGCCCTACCGAAACCACCTCACTCACCAGCTCGGCCTGTTGCACGCTTGGCCACAAACTGCCTGGGCCGCGACATGGAGAGGCGGGACGGCGTAGGCACGTTCATGGGCGTGCTCCCGTTCTTGGCCCCGCCCCCGAGCACAGACCCCGCCCCCACCAGCAGCCCCGCCCCCTGGGTCGCTGACTTTAATCTACAACAGCCCAGTCTCTGCCTAGGCTGCTGGGCTTCCCTTGTGGAGTGCAATAATGCAGGTGTGAAAGGTAGATCTATAAACATAAAAATCCGATTTTTTTTTATGGTTGATACTTCTAAATCTGAAGTTAGGAGGAAATCTATAAATCTGAACAGTTCCCTTTACTAACACAAGCATATGAACATGCTTCTTGAGAGTGCGTGTGCTAGCTTGGTCCAAAAAAAGATCCAAATTGTTTTTTACTACTTATGGTTTTAACATTTATACAATTATTATTACCATGACAATTTGGGTACTAACCACATTATTTAAACTTCATGTATTTTATTCCAATTAAAAAATATTGGCTTTTTTTACTACAAAGTATTTTGATCATATGCTTTCCCCTCTCCCAAGTGATTCCAGATTCCTCCCACCTCCCTACCCACCCAACTCATGTTCTTTTTCTTTCTGATTAAAAAAACAACAACAAAATGTCAAAAATACAAAAACAAAGCCAAAATCACACACAAAAATCCATTGAGTTCATTCATTATTTGTGCTAGCCAGCTACTCCTGAGTATGGGGGCCTGCCCTAGAGTATAGTTGATATATCCCTTGGAGAAAACCAATTTCCCCTCTCATAGTATGTATCAACTGCAAATGGTGTCTTGGTTAGGAGTAGGATTTAACACTTGTGCAGATCTTCCATAAGCTGTCAGCCTCTGTGAATTTATGTGAGCATCAACCCTGTAATAACCGGAAGATGCTGTTTCCTTGGAGTCATCCATCTCTGGCTCTTAAATATTCTGTTCCCCTCTTTCTCATGGATCATTGGGCCTTGGAGGGAGAGTTTTTATTGTAGAATTCGAGGAAGCACTGAAGGAAGACCCCAGATTCAAATAGTATGCAAAAACAAAGAGCATTAATTATACTAGTATGAATATGAGATGTTCAAAATGACAATGACCCTGAGAAGGTTGTGACTCGGAAGAGAGCTATTGGATCTGTCTTTGAGATACTGTGAGGCTGTCTGAGACCTTCTGTGTTTGTTCTTGTGGGAGTTTAACCTCTTCACTTTCTCCTTGAGCTTGGATCCATCTTGAATACTTGAGGTGGCTCTAGCATCATCAGCTTAATGGTCCATAGACAGGAACTATCATTTAGTTAAGGCATCAATAATGTAAGAGCCAACAGCAATTAGCAGAAGAGAAAGGCCCTGTGATAGTTCACAGCATTTCTATCTGAAAGGAACGTGGAAATGAGAATGAGGACCAGTTATTTTATCTCAGGTCCTCTATGACAGGAAGTTCCCTTTTGATCTAACATTTCATTATGTTGGGGAACAAGGGGTGATGTATTCTCTTCTGTAATTTTTTTCCTGCCGAAAATAGGATATTGTTATCAGGGCCCTGAAAGGCTAGAATGCTAGTCAGAGGAAAGGAGGGAATTCAGAAGCCCTTGGTTCACTGGCAAGCTGAAGAGACAGCATTTACATCAACTAGGTTGGTTTATATCAGCTTTCAGCAAGTTCAAGGCCCACAGTCATTTGGAGCATGTTGTAGACAGCAGCTGATCCATGGATGTATCTGTCAACCACGTGGAAATCTGCTGAGAAAGATATAGACTAGGGACAAAAGTTACAATTTAGGAATTAAAAAAAAACTTTATATTTGGAACATTATTTATTTGGCCATATTTAGGTTCATGAAGCTTATAAGAATTCAAGTTTACCAAAGGAAATAAAAGTTTTAGATGTATTATCATTGGCATTTTATTGAAATCCATACTGGAAAGAAAGCAGTTAACAGGTATCTGTAAAACAACAGAAATAGACTCATATCTTTGGGTCCTAGCAAAAGCTATAGATAAGGGCTAAAAAGTATAAACAATTTCTTCTATATAGAGAATCAGACATAGATTGGACAGGAATGTCTTTGGCCTGATGAGAAACATTTTTAAGTTTACATTTAGAAGACAACCAAAAGAAAATCTAAAATCTTGAGTTTATGACTTAAGTAAGTAATCATTGTATTACCAGCTTATCAGAATTCTATTAATATTAAACTCTGAATTCTTGAATTCTTAATATAATAATATCATAGAAGGACATTTTTATACCTTATATCTTTTATTTATATTTCTTTGTAATTTGAGGACCATTATCTATTAAATATATCTGTGCTAAACAAACCTAAGCCTATTCTTAAAAATATATCTAAGTTTGGTAATAACAATCAGTCCATCATATATTAGTTAAAAGGACCACTCAGGTTTTATTTTCCTTTTATCATAAAAATATTTTTAATTCATAGACACTTATAGGAACAGTTAGACTGTAGTTTTTTTTATTTATGGACCATAGATGTGATGTTGACAATTTTTAAGCAATATGTTTGGACTTCTCCATGAAATTTTTTAATAGCTAAGAACTTTAGTCCTGTTATTTCATAGGCCAATCATATAGAACCCTGAGATCCAGAAGACTATGATATAATGATTATTAATTTGTTTTTAATTATATATTGTATTTTTAAATAAGTCTGACATGGCTCTTTTCTCCCTTAAGGAGCATTTTCCTGTTTCTAACATAAACATTTTGCAGTGAAGAATCATCGGGGTTTTTGTTTTGCTTTATTTTGTTTTTTAATGAAGAAAACCAATAAATTAACCCAGTATGGTCAAATTCTTAACATAATCTTGCTGGCCTCTTTTTAAAAACTTTTTATATACCATCAGGTCAGGCTTTTTCCTGTCTCCACTCCTCTGATTTAGTTGACAATTTTATTTCAGACAAACTCTTTTTCATCTCCTGTTTCCTTTCTTGTTTTCTAGACAACATGAAATCCTTTACCAAAGTCTTTTTTGGGGTAGTTTAGAATATTGTCTAAGCACATATCTTAAGCATGAGTAGAAACATATTATATATATATATATATATATATATATATATATATATATATAAAACTTTAAACCAACTTATATATATTATATATGTAAAGCTTTAAACCAACTTTCCTAAATGATGACAAATATTTATAACCCACTGAGCCTGAATGACCAGAGACAATATATTTCTCTTTTCTGTGGAAACAAAAGCATTATTTTCCCAAACAATATTTTTTTTACTTTTATTTTGAAGTCAGACTTTTTAAATTGTATATTGGCTCTTTAATTCAGCATTTTTTTAGGCAGTGTCAGGACATGATAGGATCAGAGTGCAGCCCATGGCAAGGATGTCAAAAGGCTGTAAATTGTATCAACAGTGAAGAATGTGGCCTAGGAAGGAAGCGGGAGTGGTGGCTTCATGGACAATCAGTATTCTGCAAGACACACACCCCTGCCCCCGCCACCGCTGTCACCACCACCACCACACAATTAATTCCAGACTCTCTGTATAATGAACTGAATGTTTAAAGTCCTCCAAATGTGACCCAACTAGGTCTAAGGGGTGGAGCTCGTTTTCCAAGAACATAAAAAAGGATCAACAGAACAACAGAACATAGACATACAAAAACAAACTCACTGGTGTTTGGAAAAAAAACTGAAAAGATGCAGAAGCTGCTTGCTTGGACAGGTATGACCAGAGCCGGGGTTCCACCAGAAGGGAGTACTAAGCTTCCTCAGACTCCACCACCTAAAGGAAGTTACAAGACCATCTACCCTTCTTCAGTTGGTCTCTAGTTTGCATCTGGTCACCAAACCAGAACCAGTTTTTCTTGTCTGATCACCAAACCAGAAAAAGTTTTGTCCAGTCATCAAAACAGGACAAAATTCATTTTTCTTCATCTGGTCACCAAACCAGAACAAAGACTTAACAAGACATAAAAAGATGTACCCAGCCTCACCGATTGGTGGAGAACAGAACGTGTTCTCCTAGAACAGTATACTAATGAGTTCTAGGGCCCCCCAGAGTTTCTGGCCAATGCCCTGTATGTAAGGTCTGAGGAAATGCTGAAGGAAGACCCCAATTCAGATAATATGCAAGCAAAAAGAGCATTAATTATACCAGCATGTATATGGGATGTTCAAAATGACAATGACCCTGAGAAGGATGTGACCCAGAAGAGAGCTGTTGGGCTTGTCCTTGAGATATTGTTAGGATCTTTGTGTTTGTTCTTTCCCTTGACCCTGAATAGAAGGGCTTTAGAGATAAATGGCCCTTTGTTGGAAAAGACACCTCTTTGTTCCTAAATTGAGTTGTGAAAGGGGGAAAATTTAACCCATTCCTGATAAGAACACATTGGGACTGAGGTGATTCTTTTTAATGTTGTTTTGTTTTTTTAAGCCTGTACTAACTTTTTAATATAAGGAAACTGAGAAAGAATGAGTTTAAGTAATTAGCTTTAAAGAATGGAACTATTGTCCAACAGAACTGGAATGTGAATCAAAAGCCCATTGGTTGTCTTTTGTTGAAAGGGAAGAGCTTTAACAAAATGTTCAATTGGTTATTTTATAAGCAATAGAAACTTACTTGTGTTGAAGTCAGGGAGTTCTGAGATCAATACATTCTGCATTTTAGTGTGGGTAGTGTGAGTTTCCCAACCCAAATTTGATAAATGAGACCTTTGGTGAACATCATTACAGGCTGGAAGAACAAGGTACCTCTTTGGCATTTACACACACACACACACACACACACAGAGTGTGTGTATATTATATGTGTATCTATCTATCTATATTTACTATCTATATATCTATTTATGTGTATGCCTGAATCAATCCCATTTATGGGAGCTCCCCTCATGATCTAACCATGAGGTGCTAAAGGCCGTGCTACTGGCAATGGTGACTATATATGGAATAGACAAAGACATTTAGACCATAGAATTAATTCTGCCTATCTTTATTCTCTTTAAATTTCTGTTTCTGTAGCTGTGAATGTTCTTCATTTTCACCTACCTAAAAAAGCTTAGTAGTGACACAGAGTAAGCAAAGGAGTCTCAAAACTGCAAGGTGCTATTCACCTGAGAGAAATTTGACAAATCCCACATAGCGTCTAAAAAATATCTTCAGAGCATAAATTAAATGCAGATAGCTCTATGATGAAACTCATCAAGTAAGTCAAATTAATGTAGTCACATCATCTTGCAATAACCTTTGGGGTTTTGGTGACTTCAGAAAAAACAAATTTGCTTAAGAATAGCTCAGTTCAGGGTGGGGAGAAGCTTGGAGCTAGTAGAAGGAGGGGAGGGAAGGGTAACTGTGGTTGGCATGTAAAATTTAAAAAAAAAACCCTTTTATATAAAAAATAAAACTTAAAAGAAGAAAAAGAAGAAGAAGAAGAAGAAGAAGAAGAAGAAGAAGAAGAAGAAGAAGAAGAGGAAAGAATGGCCCAGCCCAAGTTCTTCAAAGATTCTACATATGATAAATCTCCAGACCTCAAAATATTTGATATTATAAATATATGCCATCACTGATTAGAATAATTTTTAATAATTTTATATATTCATGATGTAGGATGTCTTTCTGTATGCTGTGAATATGCTTCATTACCATTTGTTAATAAAGAGACTGTTTTGGCATATGGCAAGACAGCTTAGAAGCAGGCAGGAAATCCAAGCAGAAATTAAGATGAAGTTGGGCAGAGTCAGGGGAGAAGATGCAGACTGCTGCCCAGAAAGTAAGATGTAATGGATCATAGGTAAAGCCATGGAGCCATGTGGCAAAACATAAATTAATAAAAAATGGTTAAATTATAAGAGCTCATTGATAATGAACCTGAGCCATAGTCCAATCAGTTTATAATTAATATAAGCCTTTGTGGATTATTTGGGACTAAGCAACTGTGGAACTGATGGTCCAGAACTTAGAGGTAGGCCAAGCCATAACTTCTACCTATAAATGGTACCCACTATCAGGCAATGAAAAGGTTTTTTGTAAAGATTCTGCAACAGAGCCATACTAGGCTTCCTTGTCTCACATTCCCATGCAGCAGCAGCAACAGCAGCAGCAGCGCAGAGACTCCTGGAGGCTGCCTGTGAGATCTAGCCAGCCAACATCCTCCATGAGCTAAGCTGCACAGCTGATTTCCACAACCTTTCTCATGGGCTGTGATACGAAGAGGCTTCTACCAGCTACTGATTTCAGGATGGGAGCACAGCTGTGGGCTTAAAAACAGAGTTCCATGATACTTAATACTGCTTCTCAGAATTGGGGAATACCTCTTCTGCCATGTTGAAAAGCTAAGCTGGGTAGAGTCAGCAGCACTTAACTCCTAGCTACACAGGTTAACAACTTAAAAACTATCCTGGTTAAAAAAATGATTAAAGATATGCAACAAAAGAGATTCAGTTGAAGAAATGGGAATGTAAAAAAATATATAGGGTTGGGAGAGAAAAGAGAAGGGGTAGAGAAAGTTCTTTAAAAAGAGAAATAGAGGGGCTGGAGAGATGGCTCAGTGGTTAAGAGCACCATCTGCTCTTCCAGAGGACCCGGGTTTGATTCCCAGCACCCACATGGCAGCTAACAACTGTCTGTAGTTCCAGTTCCAGGCAAAACACCAAGGCTAATAAATAAATAAAGTTTTTTTTTTAAAAGAGAAATAGAGTAATAAAATTATAATAAGCCATGTAAGGATGGAAAATATACAGAGCCTGGGTTATGTATATTATTATGTTTTATTTTTTTTTAAGTATTAATGAGCTAACTGCAGAAAGACATTTAATTGTAAAGGCTGCTAAGTTAAACCAACACATATTTTAAAGGTATCTTGACTTTGAAATTTGAGTCTAAGGAAAATTTAGGAAGTTTTGGAAAAGAGGCCTGCATTTGTTTCCCCAAAAGATGAGAATTCTTGTTTAAGGTATTATGTTTATGTAACTCATTTAAAATTGAAATTTATAATAAAGAAATGCAGATAAATAGTCATCTATGATAATCAACTTATAGTCATGTCAGTTAAGTTTTTTAGATATACAAAGATATATTTCAATTAGATAGGTAATATTCAAACATTTAAAAAACCTACAGAATATGGCATTTAAAATGTTTTAAGAAGTTAGACTTTTCTGGACAATGAGACATGTCTGCTCCTGGAAGCACCAATCTACTTCTAGAGGATGATGAGCGTTGAAGAAACTCCATATGGAGTTTATGTTCTTTGTAGCAAAAGTTAGCCACTGCAAGAAATCCTTCTTGCCGCAACTGTGTGATAGTATGCTATATAAACTGAACATGTAGGACCCCTTATATTCTCCTATTTGAGATTTAGAAATCTGAAGGAGTTGCAGATCATAAGCATGACAGGAAATTTATATAGCATGTCTCTTCTGTCCATAAGCTATGTAACGATAACGCCAAAGCCTACAAAAAATAAGCCTTGGTGTATCTTCAGGAGGGTGGCTGCCTGGGTACAGAACTGTGAGATCTACCCCTGTGCTCTCACTGGAGAAGCTCTTGCAGAAGATCCTGCTGAAAAGATCTATAATTTCTAAGACATAGCACTAGAGCTTTGTAGGTGGAATGTGAGTTGTAATCAGTATTAATAGTTGCTTCTTTTCTTGAGGATCCCAAACATGGAAAGCTGGTCATATTCAAACAGCAGTCAGAGGCATAAAACAGACTGGACAACCTGATCTGATACCCATTGTGGAAGGCATATGCTCTGAGATATTTGTGAAAATGAACTGGGCTCAGATCATCTAGAAGGCAGCACAGCAGGTGAAGACAGCTGGTCATTAGGAGATGTTCTAACCCAAATGGAAAGGAGACACGGCAGTCTCACAAGATCAGGCCACAGTCTAAATTTAATGTCAATGAATGAACCCTAGTGAACTCTAATGTGTACATTTCCTGAAGAATTTCACTTGCATTAACATTTTAACACAGACTACCAGAACCAGGCATAGAATTTGTGAAACATCAAACCAACAAAAAACACAAGTGTTTTTTTTTTTTTTTTTAAACAAAACAAAACAAAACAAAAACCTCTGCCATGATAAGTGCATAGGTTCACTTGTCAGTTAGGCCCTTCAGTGCCATTCTAGTGTACAGATGCGTGTGGGTATCTGCAACCATCAAGGCCAGCAGAGTGTCCATCCAGGTGAGGCAAGAAAGAAGTCCAGTCCAACACAACTCATTATACAGTGTTAGTTCAACATTCCAGAGTCTGACACTGAGCATTTATTTTAGGCATATTTAATATACAGCACAATTTGGAAAAACTTTCCTGATGATAATTAACTAATTCCATGTACATATCTAAGAGTCTAGGGGAGCCACATGTGGCCTGGCTATAGAGAGCAGGGAGGACATGAGGCTATTAAACACATCTATTCCCAGATCTCTGGGTGGAAAATGAGTGATCCATCTCTTCCTTTGGAGCATAGTTAACATTCCTGGTTTCCCTAATGCTTATCTGTGAACATAAGTAGCTTTGTGCCTTCTGCACAGGTGTCTTAGGATTTTCACTGCTGTGAAAAGATACCATGACTGCAGCAACTCTTAGAAAGTAAAACTTTAATTGAGCAGGTAGTTTCAGAGGCTCAGTCCCTAATCATCATGGGAGAGAACATGGTGGTATGCAGGCAGGCATGGTGCTGGAAGAATAGCTGAAAGTCCTCTATGTTGCAGGCAGCAGGAAGTCAACTGAGACACTGGGTGCTCTCCTGAGCATAGGAAATCTCAAAGCCCTCCTTACCCCCCAGTGACATAGTTCCTTTACCGAGGCCATAGGTGTTTCAGCAAGGCTACACTCCTAATACTTCTTAAGTAATGCCACTCCTTACTAAATAAACATTCAAATATGGCCTATAGAGGCCATTCCATTCAAACCACCACAATGCTTGAAAATATGTCTGTAGCATCAAAGTATTTTGCATACATACATGGCTTTATGAAGGTGGTTATTGATTAAGCAACTGATTAGTAACTAATTGGAATCTGCTGAGAGGTCAAAGAACAGTCAGTAGACCTCACAGGAAAGTAATTAATAAAAATAAATCTTTTTTTCTGCATATACCCACAATGAGATCAAATTATTCTATAAAATATATTTATATTTTATTATATATTATTATAATATAATGTATATTATTATACAGCAATATAATACATATAGAGTTCATATTAAACAAGTAAAACTTATGAAGAATTCCAACTCAACCACAACTAAAGGAGTTAATGATAGTATTGTGAAAGAATCAAGTACTTAAAAACTTTCTTTAAAAAGTAGGCTAATTTTTTAAATTGACATGTTGTCATGATTATTTGATGGCCTATATGTAATTAATTGCATTGATTGTCAAGGGTTACACTGTCCACTATCCTTCATATAAAAATATCATTAGATTACTTCAGTCTTCATTGGGGTGCTATCTAGAATAAGATAGATAGATTAGATAGATAGATAGACAGACATACAGACAGACAGATAGATAGATACCTTTAAATTGAAATCATTTCCAAGATACATACCTCATAAGACTTTAAGAAGGCCATTTGGTGGACCAGCCATATATTCAGTTTCTACCTGTCATTCCTGTGTCTTATATTTGTTTCTACTTCTAAATTATATTATCTTTTCTAAATCACATTCTATTATTAGAAGTCATTCTCAAAAAACATTCTCTTTATTTTCCTGATCTCTCAGTTTCCACATTTAGTTAAAAACTATGCCCCTTTACCATTGATACATTATTTATGCAAATATTACCTCATCCAGGGGCATAACCTAATTAACAAAACATAGTTTAAGTTATTTTGGGATAGTGTGATTGTCCTAAAAATTTATTTGATGTCGCGCGCCACCTCGTCCCGCAAGGAACACGCAACACTGGATCCTTCTCTTTGCAGTTTATTCGGGCCTTTAATTATCTTCTTGTCTCTCACTCACTCACTCTCACTTTCACTCTCAGACATATGACGAACGACTCACTCTCTCACACACTCTCTCATGAACGATGAATGACCCTGGGGGGAAGTCCGCTCGTGGCTAAATACCCTCTGGGCTTCCAATCCCGGTAAGCCACGTAGACATTGCCCATAGATCCCCAGGCGCCGGAAGCAAGCCACCATCCTCGCCTACAGCCAATAAGGAGTTGTTTACTCCCGAGAGCACTCACCATCAAGAAAGGTGGAAGGCGGAAACCAGCGCCACCTTTAGGGCGTGGTACAATGCAGCTCCCTACAATTTGACATGTGTTTTCAAGGATATAGCACCTCTTTGAAGGGTGAAGTGCTCATAAATACTCAAATTAATGTTCTCTGATGAAGTAAGAGAAGCAGTAAATGGGGGTGGACACCTTTTCTTTAGATGCCTTGTTAGCTTAGCTACTTTGGAAAATGATGGAGCTATTTATTACTCTTAAAGCACACAAACTTTAGAAAGACTTCTTGGTTCACAATTGAAAAGAGGTGTTAAGGTCATTTCAGATTCAGCCACTTTTATTGCTCAAGGGAAGGAGTGTTCAGTTAACACTTTAAACAATTGTTTAAAATGGCTTTGTAAGAGTTTTTTGGTTTTTTTTTTTTTTTGTAAAAAAATATCTTCCATAACAAGTTGCACTGATCTTGGGATGAAAATGATCATCCTTCTCCTTCAGATAAACTGATAATTAAACTGAGTTCAGTATTTGCCCCAACAATGATTAGCATATTGGCAAGAAAACTTCTATAGCTTTTCTCAATTTCTGAAGTGTCTCTACTACACTGGGCTCCATCACAGAACAGTGACATTATATTACAGCAGAAGGTTGTACTAGCAGTGGTGGCTATAGTGTAGCATTTCAATTAATGGCCCCATCATTTTGGATTCCAGGGGATGACCATGATGCTCTTTCATTGTAAGATGACACAGACCTTTGTTCTAAGAGGACAAGGCTCATAATTTTCTTTCTCTTGACACTCCAGCAGTACCTGAATATTCCAACATGGCTTAAACACAATAGAAAGACCTTAAATCAACTATATGAAGATAATAGACATCCTTAGTGGGGAAACTAATAAATTCCTTAAATAAATCCAGGGCAACAAAAACAATTGGAGGAAAAAAAATGAAGAAATCTATTAGAAAAAGCTAAAAAAAATACAAACAAATAAGCTGAAGGAAATGAATAAATCTGTTTAATACATAAAAATGGAATAGAAGCTGTGTCTTTTCTGTGTCCCACAGCTGCTTAGTCCCAAATAAACACAGAAGCTTACATTAATTACAAACTGTTTGGTCTTTGGCTTGGGATATTAGTCTTTCATCTTAACCCATTTCTATTAATCTATGTTTTTCCATGTGACAGGTGACTTACTGTAATTGTCACATCTTGTTTCTTGGGTGGCTGGCAGTGTGTGTTCTGACCTTGCCCACCTTTTTCCTTCCTATTTCTCTCTGCTTGGATTTCCCACCTGGCTATGACTTTCCCTGCCATAGACCAAAACAGCTTCTTTATTAACCAATGGTAGAAACACATAGTCACATACCATACAGAATGACTGTCCCACAGCACTTCCCCTATTTTGTCTAATCAAAAAGGAAAGTTTTAGTTTAAGTTAAATGTAGCAAAATTACATATAACATAATAGTTTTCAAGCAAAGATTACAGTTACAATGTTTGTATTAGGCAAAATTAAAGAAAATATTCTATCTATTCTATTTTTGTGAGCCTAAAGTTTCATATCTAATTTGTCTGTTTTCACAACTAAGGAAAACTATAATTATAACTATCTAGTCTTTAACTCCACCAAAGACCTCAGAAGGATATAACATTACTTGAGTAAACAAGAAGTGCATTATAAGCAACTTTCAACATTCTAAAAACAACAGAGGGACATATGACTGCCTGGATAGTACCCAAAGTTCTTGTGTAATGTTGTGGTATCCATCTTCAGCTTACAGGCCTAGAGTCTCTAGAAGATGCTTCAGTAAAGCAGAAAATTCAAAGGAAGAAATGTTTCGCCCATTGGAAAAGTTTATCACTTGTTTTCCTCTGTGTCTTATAAAATGTCCAGTAGTTTCTTCTGTGAAGCAGGAACATGAAGGACCATCTTGCATTGTTTTGGACAAGTTCAGTGGTCACTTTCCTATGGGTCCCGAATGTCCAGTTTATATAGCATACTGTCAAGCAGTCCATGAAATAGCAATTTCTTGCCCAGTGACTAACTTTTGCCACAAAGAAATTAAACTCCATATGAATTTTCTTCAATGCCCATCATTCTCTTGAAGTAATTGGTACTGCCAGGCACAGACATGTTTTACTGCCCAGAATAGTTTCAGTTCTTAAAACACTTTAAATGCCACATTTTGTATGTCATTGAAATGTTTGAAGAGTACCTACCTAAATGAAATATATCTTTGTATACCTAAAAAACTTAAATAACATTATTGTAAGTTTGATTATTATAGAAGACTAGCCTGTATTTTTTAATGATACATTTTAAATTTTGATAAAGAAGCCAGAAATACACAGTGAAGAAAAAGACAGTATCTTCATCAAATGGTGCTGGTCAAACTGGATGTGTGTATGTAGAAGATTGCAAACAGATCTATACTTAACACCCTCCACCAGACTCAAGTCCAAGTGGATCAAAGACTGCAACATAAAACTACACAGACTTATCCTAATAGAAGGAAGTGGTGAGTAACCTTGAACTCATTGGTACAGGAAAAGACTTTCTGAACAGAGCACCATTAGCACAGGTAGTAAGATCAATGATTAATAAATGGGATCTCATGTAGCTGAAAAGCTTCTATAGAGCAAAGGATACTGACAATGGCACAAAGCAGTAACCTACAGGATGGGTTTTTTTTTATTATCAACTGTACATTTAATAGAGAATTAATATCCAAAATATATAAAGAACTCAAGAAACTAGGTATCAAAAACCAAATAATACAGTTAAAAAATGGGGATCAGTCATATACAGAATTCTCAACATAGGACTCCCAAACGGCTGAGAAACACTTTAAAAAATGTTCAGCATCCTTAGCCATCAGAGAAATGCAAATCAAAACTACTCTTAAATTCTAATACCTCTCAGAATTGCTAAATTCAAAAACGTAAGTGACAGCTCATGTTGGTAAGGATGTAGAGCAAGTGGGAGTGTCTTAGTTAGGGTTTGTAATGCTGTGAAGAGACACCATGACCACAGAAACTCTTACAAAAAACCATTTTGTGGGTAGCTTACAGTTTCAGAGGTTTAGTCTGTTATCACCATGGCAGGACATGGCAGCATTTAGGCAGACATGGTGCTGGAGAAAGAGCTGAGAGTTCTACATTTTGATTGGCAAGCAACAAGAAATGTCACTGGGTGTAGCTTGAACATATATGAGACCTCAAAGTCCACACCCACAGTGACACACTTTCTTCCACAAAGCCATACCTCCTAATAGTGCCATTACCCTTGGGAATCATTGTTTTTCAAACCAGAAGAGTGAGAACTTGCATAGCCATTATATAAATCAATTTGGCAATTCTTCAGAAAATTGAGGATTGATCTACTTCACAACCCAGCTATACCACTTTTAGGCATATATCCAAAGGATACTCAATTCTACCACAAGGAAACTTGCTCAGTGCCACTTTATTTATAATACCCCAAAACTGGAAACAACCTAGATGTCTCTCAATAGGAGAATGGATAACAGAAATATGGTACATTATGGTACATTTACACAATGGAGTACTACTCAACAGTAAAAAAAAAAAAAATGATATCCTAAAATTTGCAGGCAAGTGGATGGATTTGGAGAATATCCTCCTGAGCGAGGTATCACAAAAGAAAAGCAGGGGATGTACTCACTCATTGAATTGGAGCAAAAAGCAAAGCATGCCCAAGTTGCAAACCACAACCACTGAACAGCTTGGGATCTGAAAGACCTTGGACCGGCATCTTGGATCCCACTCGCTCCAGAGGAACACCTGACCCAGTCTTGATGCTGGGGTGAGGAAAGCGGATCTACTGGGAGTAGATGCTGAACTAAGCCACATTGGGACCTTGGGACCTCCTGACCTTGCTGAGGAGGAGATAGAGATGTGGAGAAGAGAGAGTGACTGGAAGGGGTGGGAGGGGAATGGGAGTTTGAACAAGGGTATACATGGATAAAAAATATAACTTTATTCATAATAAAAAAATCACAAAAAATTATAGAGAGAAACATAATTTTTAAGATAGAAATATCTGGTTAAATCCACTCTTACAAATGACCAAACTAAGTATAAAGCAATAATAGTACAAAGGGCTTTATACGTTTCTTTTTATATAAAATAATGGGAAGAATACCATATATTACTTATACTTTTTTTTTTGACAAGGGCCTAAGTCTGGGCATGCCACTAAAGAACAACCTGACAAACTCAGATGAGAGAACATTCTGGGCTTTATATGTTTGTGTCATGAACATTAATAAAAATTGCATGTTAAAAAAAAAAAACCAAAATATGATATTGTGAAACTTGCAGGGAAATGGATGCAGCTAGAAAAAGATCATCCTGACTGAGTTAAGCCAGACCAAGAAATAGAAATGTGGTATGTATTTCACTAATAAGTAGAAGTCAACTGTTAAGTAAATGATAACCAAGCTAAACACCGAGGTTATGTAAAGAGAAGTCTAGGGAAATATGGGTCTCCCTTGAGAAGGGGAAACAGTATACATGTTGCAGGTGGATTTGGAGTGAGAGGAATCAGGGGTGCACACACACACACACACGTGTGTGTGTGTGTGTGTGTGTGTGTGTGTGTGTGTGTGTAAGAATGAGCTGAAAGGAGAAAGTATGGGAGAGACAGCTGGAATTGGGAGGGGCATTTGGTGGGCTGTGTAGAAACTTAGTGCAGTGGAAACTTCCTAGAATCTATGAGTGCAATCCCTGTGATGACTTCTAGTAATGGAGGATACAGAATCTCAACTGGCCATTTCTTGTAGCCAGGAGAGTGTTCCATGGCATAGCTGCGTTGCATTCAGTTGAGTTGTTGGCCAAGGGAGGATTCCATACAGATACTCAAACAACCCATGCCAATGCTAGGCTAGTAGTTTGTTCTTCACAAACTGAGAGTAGGTCCCATTGCTGAGGACAACATCCCCACAACTCATTGAACATGGAGAAGTTGAGCTGGCACCTACATAGAGTCTTTATTCCTGTTCTAGTGCCTTTGGTGTGCAAAGGCACTACTACTGAAAAAGAAATGTGAAGACCAATCCAGCCACAGAACCTTTAACCAACAATCTGTCCAGCCTGCAAAATATGCTGGAGCAGTGGTAGTGCAGAACTTGTGTGGGTGGACAATCAATGTCTCATTGAACTTGAGTTATACTCCACAAGAAGGAACCTAGGTCAGATCCTGCTTTGATGGCAAGAAGCTGGAGATTGTACAGTCCAGAGACCTGGGATTGGGTGCCTTGTCCAGTCATCATCAGAGAGACTTCTGGCAGTCGATGGGAGTGGATGCAGAGACCCACAGCCAGACATTATGTGAAGAGAGTGTCTAAATCAGAGTCCCTTCCTTCAAAGTTCAGGGAATCCTTTGGAAGAAGGGGAGGAAAGACTATAGAAGTCAGGGGGATGGACGACACCAGGAAAATAGCCCACTAAGTAGGGAACATATGGGTTCATAGTAACTGAAGGGGCAAGCACAGGGCCTGCATGAGTCTGCACCAGCTCCTTTGCTGTAGCTGTTAGATTGGTGTTTTCATGGGACTCCTAACAGTGGGAGTTATCTCTGACTCTTTTACTTTCAATATATTTTTATTGATTATTTGGAAGTTTCACATAATGCACCTGATCACATCCACTTATCTGTCTTCCCAGGTCTACCCTCCCTTGTGACTCCACTCCCCATCCCCAGAGAAAAGGAGAAGGAGAAAGAAGAGAAGGAGAAGGAGGAAGAGGAAAAGAAAGAGGAGGAGGAGAAAAAGAAGAAAAAGAAAGAAGAAAATACTAAGTCCAATCAGTGTTAGCCATATGCTCTCAATGAAGCATGGTCACACTCCCAGTGGCCAGTCCCTTAAAGAGTCCTCCTTCACTCTCACCCCTGCCACAAGCTATCATCTATATTTCAGGATCCATATCACAATTTTAAAGAGTTTTCTTCAATGGCTTCCTGTTTATACTAATTTTGGGAAGGTGGTGTATAAGTGGGGTTAAGGAGAAAGGTTGTCACAAAAGCTTTATATGTCTCTCGTTCTCAACTGTGTGTCTACAGTCATCAATATCACTGCAAATAAACCTTCTTTGCTCTTCATTGTCAGTGGCAGCACATATCATAAACTTCAACCTGGTTTCCAGCAGCACAGACCATAGACACCATCATGGCCAAGGATATCAGCATGGCCTCCAGTGGCAGCCTGGGCCACAGACAGCAACACAACTTTAGGTGGTTTGTCTCTGACTCCATTTCCTGCTCTTGGGACTCTTTTCCTCCTGTTATGTTGCCTTGTCCAGCTTTGATGTTAGAACTCTTGCCTTGCCTAATGTATTTTGTTTGGTTATGTTTACTTGTTGTCTTTTGGAGTCCTGCTTTTTCTAATGGGAGACAGACAAGTGAATCTGGAGAAGAGGGGATGGGTGGGAGGACTGTGGGGCGGGAGATGACTGTGGTTGGGATGTATTGTATGACAGAAGAATCTATTTTCAATAAAATAAAAGTAAAATAAGAGCACTGGAATTTAAACCTAACTTTTATCGAAATAAAACAGAGAAATCCAAGTATAATTAGATGAAAAAAAGAAAAAAAAAAGAACACTATTTAAAAAAAAAAAAACCTCTAGTAATATAGTTAAAACATTAAATGTCTAGTTCTTGGTAGAGATATTTTTAATCAATTGCTATTTATATTTTTAAATAGTGAACTATACTTGTTTAATTATAATAAAACCATAAAGCTATGTCAAATATGCCTTTCCATAGGATTTCTTGAGTAGTCTTTACAAACCTGCCCATTTCTATATTTAGGCAAGGTTTACAAGCTGGCTGGCTTTAAAAAAAATCTTACAAAGCAGCTTATGTTCTGAAATCCTCCCATTTTATCCGGGATTATCCCTCCGTGAACACTCATGCACAGTCTGTTCAGGGTTATGATCATTAAATGATGTGAAAATTGAAATGAGGTAACTATTATATGCTTTCTGTCACATATATGTTTTCCAGATAACAGTGCCTTCATTCTTCCTGAAATAAGAACCTACCCAGAAATTTTGTCTCTTCCTTGTAGAAATGAAGCTACTGGGAACCGTTCTGTTTCACAAACGGCAGATTTGATGAGAAGCATACTGACTAACATCCTTGCAGCTCATTCTGAATGGTCTGATAATTCCCTGGTGCAATAAACTGATTTTATATCTTTGTGTTAGACATTTATTACTGGAAGATATACTGCCTGTGTTTCTACATATTAGCAAAAGTTACATTTGATTGGTCAACAGTTGTGCATTAATGGCCCTTAAGAGAATATAGAGAATATGTGGCAGGTGATAGAGGCCCAGTCTTCTAGCCTATATTGCAAGTATATTCAGTAAAGCATCTGGTTTAAAATAGTAAAATGAATATGCTCAGGGGAAGCATTAGGCATTGTGAGGGCTGCAATTCAAAGTATGTAAAAAACAGATATCGCTGAAGAGCCAGATAACTGGATGAAGGGAACAGTGGGGCTGTTTCTGTATTTTTTTTAACCATACACATAATTTGTCAAGATAATAAATATAACCCAACTATTGCTATACTAATTAATAGTTATAGCTCTTCAACCACCAAGGATATTAATTTCTACTTTATTTTCAAAATATAACCTTATAAAAGTATCCTTATCAAATCAAGTTTAATAGCCATTAAATACATAATTAAAAAGCTAAATTATCATCTATTTACAATTAAATGGATTGAGTTTAAAATAAACATTAGCTCACTTTAGGATGGTATTCTAGAAAAATATAATCTCTGAGAAGTTTTGAAAGAACTTGAAAAATAGTATTTTTTCATTTCCAAATAATTAAGAAAATAAAATTAAGTTTTTCAGAAGTAGTATGTATACCAGAAAAGCCATAATATAGAAAAAATTTGTTTTTAAGTCTGTGGTTCATAGGAGACAAAAGGAATGTTACTGTCAGTCTTTCAAGAAATTGTTTCTTCAACTGGCAATGAATAATTCAAACCATTTTGTTTGACTGTGTGGTAAAATAAAAGGCAATACCTTAAATTGACTATTTAATTTATTCTCTTAATTTATTTCAGCAATCAAAATAAGGGGGAAATTTTCTGATTTCCTGTCAAGGGATTTGCTCTAAATTGTGCCTTTTAAATAAAATACACAACACTGAATCATGTACATTGTCAATCTGAAAAATGAATGCAGATCCTGGAAAGGTTTTCTACTGAACAACAATTATGTAATGTCCACTTGACCTGATTTACTTGTTACAATAAAAATTACTGTGGGAAACATACATTTCATAACTCGGTGTGATGTCAAAACAATGCTCAGTTGTTTGTAAGCTGAGAGTCTCTTCATGGATGCTTTTTCCTCATTTGACAGCCTCCTTTCAGAACAGACCTTGTAACTTCACACTCACACTGTGAAGTCAATTTTTCAACTGGTTTGCCTTTCTTTCATCAGGGGCAGAGTGGGGTGGTCATTTTCCCCCTTGTTTTCGTACATAACTGTTCATAAAGTGTCTGATACATATAGGCAGCCAATGAACATTTTATAAATAAAACCTAGACAAGCACTGTGGTGTCTGAGTGAGAAGGTCTCCCACTGGTTTGTGTATTTGAACATGTGGTCCCCAGTTGGTGGCTCTGTTTGGTGAAAATTTAACAAGTGTAGCATTGTTATAGGAATGGCATCACTGGGGACAGTTTTTGAGAGTTTAAAGGTCTGAGCGTTTCCAGTTCATTCTGCTTGAGATTTGATGAACTCCTCCTGCACCTTGCCTGCCACTAGCTGTCATGCCCTCTATCATCATGGGCTCTCTTATCCCTCTGGAACTGGAAGACCAAATAAACTCTTCTAAAACTGGCTTTGGTCATTATGTTATATCACAGCTACAGAAAAGTAATGAATAGAAATATAAATGAAGTTATGAAGCCTATATATCATTTACAAAACAATACTGTTACTGATGACTGAAGGTAAATATAGTATTACAAATAAAGACTCAGTGAAGCTTAAATATTTTTCCATTTTAAGCTCAATAATACATGAAATATAATGTATAGAAAATGTGACTAGAAATGAAAGAAGGGTTCTTCTTACAGGATTGTCAGCTGTATGTGGATGGAACCACTTGAAGATGGAATGCCCTTAGGACAATGTCATCTGTCACTTGGCAGACACTAACAAATCAGTTATCCTTGAATAAATGTCATAGTCAAACTTTATTTTCTAATTTCAAAAAAGATCATTTTCATGAAAGGAAAAATAAAAGCTCATGATAAAATAGTTACAATGTATTTATTCCTGATGAAAAAGTCTCCTCCATAATACACATACGTGTGATGCTTTATTCTTAAGCCAAATTCCCCCAAGACTTTGAACACAGTACTAACTGTAAATCAATCAGCATTTACATGTTCTTTAGGTCAAGAGACATGATTGGCTCTATCCCAGTTTAACTATTCAACTCACATCCAGGAGGTAAATAACACATATGACTCCAATAGAAATTTATATTAAAAATGTCTTATGGGGATGGTAGAGCACTTATTTAGCACATGCAAGGTCCTAAGTACTGCAAAGAGAAAAAAAGTCAGCAAAAAGTCCCCTTCATACATATATACCCCAATAAAACAAATTAAATATTATATAAATTATGGGAAATAAAATTCTAGAATAGGTATCAATGGCATGGTTGTTTTCTAGGATAATTCTACCAACATTTCCTCCCATAGATTTTCTCTTTATCCGAGACAAATCTGCGCAGGGGTTTCCTGTGAACTTTGTTCTCATGGAGTCCTCTTCTGAGTGTAGAGAGAATGAGGTCTGGTCCACATCAGTCTCACTGTCATGGTAGCAGCCATCAAAGGCCATGGCTTGAACTGCATCAATATTGTATGTTCCAGAAATCTGTCAAAAATATTTTTTAATGAGTCACAAAAATGATGTTATAGATATGAACTACAGAAAATGAAAGTCAGATATCAAGTGGTTTCCATAAACATGACGCTTGTCTTGCTTATTAAAAAACAATTCTAGTTTTGCTTCTGGAATCTGACTAAAAAATCATTTAATAATAAATAGAAAACATCATTTTACAAATCTTGAGGTAGCAATGAGGTTTATATTTAACTCCATAGATATTTAAGCATCACATGATTAAATGTTATACAAGTCTAATGTCAATAATTTCTAATATACTCCTGAACTGATACACAATTGTCCCAGATACTTGCACCCTCTTTGCTCTGACTAACATGAACAGCCTGCCACTGCTTTGTGAGTTGAGGCTGAAGATGATTTATCACATCATCAATACAGGCTCCTTGGCTTTGCTTTCCAACTTACTTTTCCTCTTTAGAGGGAACATAATAAGAGATCCATGTTTTTTGTTTTAGTTTCTGGTCTCAAACCAGAACAATAGTGATCGCCTACTTACACGTAAACTGAGGGTGAGTTAGTGAACTTGCTCTTTAAAATGAAATTAGCTAGGCCTTCCCATTTTTACTTAAAACCACTTCTAAGTGATGCTAACAAAGCCCAATAAACTAAAATAAAATTGGCTTATTTTTCTGAAGAAGTAGATTATCTATGATTTATAGCCTGATTGAATCTGGACTGATTTTTTTCTTTTGAGTTTTGATTTGGGAGGTAGTCACTCTCACTAGCATGGAGCAGTATCTAGGAAGCAGCCATTAGTAGTAATTGCTTTCGGAGAAAATAAAATCCTTCTTTATCTTTGAGGAAGTTGAAAAATGAACAAATATGGAGATGCACTCTACATGAAATTATTCAGAATTTAAATTGGAGGCTGTAGAGTCAACTCTATCAAAATACATATTTGGTTCATTGCAATTTTAAGCTATAATATTTTACTGAATTGAAAAGACACAGAGACTTCTATGCAGTCAGTTGGGGACCTACACTTGAATTACATTACTTGTTTTTGTTTTAATAGCAGAAAATTTTTGTCATAAATTAAATATGGACAAAATAAAAATGCATTGAAGTTAAGACTGATTAGCCTCAGCAAGTCAAAAATATTCAATCACAAATTTAGGTATATAACTGCAGTATCATCAGTGGTTTTTCTCCTTCCCAGAACACTGCTGGGGCATCTCATCTGCTGTCTACTTTTTATCTGAATAAATGTTAGCAGCATGTTTAAGATTTTAAGAGACAGCAGTATTATTTTCTTTCTCCCTAATGACAATTTAGAATTACCCATGTAATTGGTCAGAGCTTATTGCCCATGATTTGCCAATAAACTACTATTTTCCTCTGTTTTTAAGTTATCTGTGTGATAAGAACAGATTTAAAAATGGTTCTAACTTTTTCTTGCCAGACTATAGAGCTATAGATTGAGTTTTCTATGACAGATAATATAATACAAAGGAGCTTCTCTTTTCCTTTCTGGGCTAAGTTCAACACTAAGGACAATTTCTAAAATGATTATTTAGGATATTTTCTCACTTCCTGGTTGTTAGTGGGTGGCTGAGATGTGTGTATGATGGTAGTGGTATTGATGATGGTGGTAGAAGTTGTGATTAATCCAAAGTTTAATAACAAGTAGTACTTATTTTATGAAATTTGATTCACCTGTGCTTCATGTGTATCTGTAATTGCAATGTTGTGTTCATGGATTGTTCTCTTATTGAAGATGGTGTGACTTTTCTTACTACCATTTAAAGTATACCACCCGCAGTATGGCGGTTTCTCAGAAAATTGAGAATCAATCTCCCCAGGGACCCAGCAATATCACTTCTGGGTGTATACCCTAAAGATGCACAGTCACACTCCAAAGCCATTAGCTCAACTATGTTCATAGCAGCGTTATTTGTAATAGCAATAACCTGGAAACCACCTAGATGTCCCTCAACTGAAGAATGGATTAGCAAACTGTGGTACATCTACACAATGGAGTACTACTCAGCAGTAAGAAAAATGATATCTTAAAATTTTCAGGCAAATGGATGGATATGGAGAATATCTTCCTGAGCGAGGTATCACAAACTCAGAAAGATAAGCAGGGGATGTACTTACTCATTAGTGGACTCTAAACAAACAAACAACCAAGAAAAAAGCAAAGCATGCCCAAGTGGCAAACCACAACCACTGAACAGCTTGGGATCAGACACACCCTGGCCTGGATGGACACCTTGGATCCCACTTCCCTTAGAGGAACACCTGACTCACTCTTGAGGGAGAGGGGAGAAAACTGCATTTGCCAGGAGTGGAGACTGAACTAAGCAATATTGGGGCAGTGGGATCATGGGACTGCCTGCTGCCTGCCCAGGGAGGGAATGGGGATTTGTGGAGAAGAAAGAATGACCTGATGAGGTGGGAGGGGGAAGGGACCTTGAATAAGGACATACAAGATTAGAAAGTGTGACTTCTTTGTTCATAATAATAATAATGATGATAATAATAATAAAGTAAACAAATAATTATACCACCATTATTACTAGAAGATGTGACCCAGATTAAAGGTAGATCTTCCCACCACAGAAGATTTGGATTAAAAGTGTGTCTTTCCACTTCAAATTATTTAATCAAGAAAAAAACCTCACAGGTGTACCCAACTGCTTGGGTTTTAGTTAATTCCAGATGTAGTCAAATTGACAGCCACGAACAGCCATCACAACACATCTTGACTAATATAGATAATTTGAAATATTTTGCATTCTGTCTTACTACAATAGAACAATGTTAAATATTAACATCAAAAGAAAATACAGAAAACACACAAACTCAGATTACAAAACACACTATTTGTGAGTGGATCACTGAAGAAATTAATAAGGAAAATTTCTAAAATTTGATAATCAAATGAAAATAAATACAACATACTCAAATCTATGGGATACAATGAGTGCAGTGCTAAGAGGAATAATTTTATCCCTTAGTGCTGACATAAATTAATTAGGAATATCTCAAAGAAATAACTGAATGATGTTCCTTAAAGTCTTGAAATCAAGAAACAGTGGATGGGGAGAAATAATTAATGACAGAGAAAAATTTTATAAAATATACTAATACAAAAAAATCAATAAAATGAAGAATTGATTTTCTGTAAAGACAAACAACGTTTACAAACCCTTTGCCAAGTTAAGCAAAGGAGAGAAGAGACAAATGACTAAAGTTGAAGATGAAAGGAAGATATCACAACATGAAATTCAGAAAACCATCAAGGCATACAGTAGAAGCCTATAATCTACTAAAGTTTTAAAAATCTAGAAGAAAGAAATTGCAAGAGACACTAGAAGATGAAAAGTTTTCCTATGCTCATGGAATATGGATATTATGATAATGATTTCTACTAAAGGTAATCTAAATGCAAGTTTAGGTCCATTTTTACCAATTATGGAACAATCTTCAGATTTATATGGAAGCACAAAAGACCAAACAGATAAAACAATCTGGAATGAAATAAATATTGTAAGAGGTAACACCATATTTGATTTCAAGTTATACTTCAGAGTCATAACAAAAACACCATGATAATGGAACCAATGTAGATGCATAGATAAATGGAACAGAATACAGGACTCAAATATAACTCCCTAACTACAGCTTCCTGGTCTTCGACAAAGTTGTCAAAAAATATACATTGGAGAAAATACAGCATCTTTAACAAATAGTACTGGGAAACCTGGATATTAGCATGTAAAAGAATGAAACTAGGTCTGTATCTCTCAATCTACACAAAACTTAATTCCAATGGATAAAGAACCTAAAAAAAGAACTAATATTCTGAAATGCTAAAGGAAAAAAGATAGTGGGTTTATAAATAGCACTCTGATGGTACAGGATATAAGACCAATAACCTACAAAGAGGGTCTCATAAAACTGAAGCCTTCTTTACAGCAAAGGAAACTGTCAATGGAGTAAAGAAGCAACCCACAAAACGGGAGGAAATCTTTGTCATTTACACACCAAACAGAGGATTCTTGTCCAGAATATACAAAGAAAAATAAACAAAGCAAACCCCCTGAAAACACTAATTAATCAAATAATCTAATTGAACTGCCTACAGAAATAGAGTTTTCAACAGAAAAAAATATAAGTGGTGAGGAGTCACTTTAAAAAGTGCTCAGCATCCTTATCCATCAGAAAAATGCAGATTTAAATTACTTTACAATTCTATCTCATCTCAGAATGACTATTATCATGAATACAAACGCTGTGGAGAAAGAGAAATCAATTATTATGGTACTGTTGGTGGAAGTACATATGGTTGAAGATACTTGAAAAATCCATCTGGAGATTTCTTAAAAAAATAAAAAATAGTGAACACTAAAATTATATTTACCATAGCAACAGCTGTACTACTTCTAAGTATAAGTCCAAAGTCATAGCATACAATAGAGATATCTACACATCCAGGCTCATTGCTGCTCTGTTTACAATAGCTTGGAAATGGAAGCAGCCAACTTTCATTAGTTAGTCTGTCAACTAATGAATAGATAATAATTATACAGATACATATATATATATAATGTTTTTAGATATAAAGAAAAGTGGAATTATAAAATATAATATTTATTTTTACCAAGCAACATAATCTAGACCTAAAAGTACAAATGCTACACTTTCTCTTTTATGTGAATATCTTATCTTTAACTCTGTATTTGTGTTTGTTTAACTTGGGGTGCTTTGGGAAGCCAGGAAAGTGGGAAGAGGGTGTTAGTAGGATGTCTCAAAGGAGGAGGGATAGTGGAACATGGATAAAGTGATGGAAAGAGAATTAAGCTGGGAGGCAGGTAATAAGATTGCCACAGTAAAAGTGTAGGGCAGGGAAAACTAACCAAATGAATGGTTAGTGGAAAAGTTGTATGGAGGATGCTTATTCCTTGTAACCTAAATTACAAAGAGAAGTGAGAAATGAACGGAGTTACTGTGCATAGCCAGATAACTCCCCTCCTAGAAGCAGTGGGTTAATGAAACACATTTCCAGTTATAGACATGGGATGCCTTCATAGGAGTTGTTCAGAGAGGCCCCCAATGGCCCTCAAACTATATAAGTTCTTGTTTGCTCAGCACAACTAGTGTAAGATCCTATTGCTGAACACACCACACAGAGAGGAAGTAAGTTGAAACTGAGTTGGAAACCTTCTGCCTGCTATTTAGTTTTCAAAGTACTGGAATGTGCTATGCAGGCTAGTGGGGGAGAAAGGGTTTACACGTTTTACCCAACTGCAAACACTGAAAATCACAAAACCAGCCTGATAGGAAAGAAAAACACATTTCTATAATAGTGGCATGACTGTTGGAGGTAACAAATCCACTTTTGTTTGGATTTAAGGCTGTATCTTTGTTAACATCCAATTCCTGGGCAAGTAACAGGCTCAAGAGCAGGAATTTACTTCTATTGTTTAACTACATTAGCACAGCATCAAACTGCCCTTTAAATAGCATAGACAAAAAGCTACACTTAGCCTTCATCAGACAAGTCTGTCCTTGTAGACTATGGCTACTCAAGGTGCCAAGAATAACTGATGACTGAAGGCTCAGCTCTGGACAAGACATTTATTTACACTATCTCCTATAAAGTTCAGGGAACACTGTGGAAGAGGGGATAGGAAGTACAGAATTGCTGAGAGATCTGCTGATTGGCTATATTCTCTGCTAGCATGAACAGATGAATTGTGGGTACCTTCACTGGCCACATAGCAAACTGGCCTTGTCAATAACTACTCCTGGATGAAGAAAGAGCTCATGGGGAACTATACATTACAGATGAACTATTGGTTATTGATAGATTCTGGATGAGGGAGAATAATTGTCTTTAGCTGAGTATCTACTACTGAGCCTACATAGCTGCAACAGAGAGCTTCATACAGACAGCCTTGGTTAAACTCAGTGGTTTGAAACCAAAATGAATTGTCATGAATTTCAGAATAGAAGATGGTCTGGGGTAAAAGCAGTCAACGTGTATAATGATCACATGGAAAATTGTCAAAGAACAAATTTAACTCATAAAAAATTTCAGGTGGTACGAACAAGTACATTGTGAGACAGGTAAGAGCAGGAAGGCATACTTGAGTGTCAAAGAAACAGATGAGTGATATAAGTTTACTTCAAGGTCTGGTCATTGGATTAACTACTCACCACATTAGAACAAACAAAATCATTCCCTTTGTACACACTTTTCCCCATTTGTCTTTCATGACACAGATTATGCACATCACTGCTATCTCCAGTGTGGGTAAGGACCAGTGGCTTTAACATCATGTCAGATATGTACAATCTGAGTTTAGGCTCTCCAAGAATATGGGTAATGCTTTCTAGTGCAACATACAACTGAAAACTCATGATGTCCTCACACCACATGCACCCCAGAATGCATGCATGTATGACAAACCCTCAAGTAGTCAACAAAAGAAAGAAAAGCATGTGGAATAAAACAAAGCCAATTCCTATAGGGCTTTGACTCAAAGGGCATAAAATGAAAGATTGATGTTATCCCGAGAGGCTTGAATTGCAACTCACTTTTTCATGTATCATTTGTCAAGTCATTCTGTTTTTATCAAGATCCTACTTCTCCATTTATAAATCAGAGAGAATTGTTTCTACTCAACTTACAGAAACAATTCACAGGGTACCTGATGTGAAGTTTCAGTGGAAGATAATGTGAAGTCATGTGAAAGTGAGAAATTCTCTCAGAAAAATTAAAATATCAAACAATATTCTTAGTATGCACAAATGCTCATATGACAATCTTTAAATCTTGGGGCTGAAGAGAGAGCTTAGCAGTGGAAAGCGCTTAAGTCTTTTGTAGATGATCTAGGTTGGGTTTCCAGTACTCAAATAGTAGATTACATGGAGTTTGAAACTCTAATTCCAAGGAATTATATGACTTTGCTGGCCTATGTGGACACTGCACAAATGTGATACACTTAACATACATAGGCAAAACATTCATTCATTCATTCATTTGTGTGTGTGTGTGTGTGTGTGTGTGTGTGTGTATTCTTTAAAGCCATCATGAACATATTTTATTAAAATCATGTGTATGGGGGGCTGGGAAGATGGTTCAGCAGTTAATGGCACTGGCTACTTTCCCAGAGGTCCTAAGCAACCACATGGTGACTCACAACCATCTATAATAGGATCTGATGCCCTATTCTGGCATATAATTATGCGTATAGAGCACTCATATAAAATATAAATAAAAGATTTAAAAAGCCATGTGTATGTGTGCAAAGAGAGATTGCTTCTTTTTTTTTTTTGTTTAAAACTTCATTTATTTATTTGCCTTGGTGTTTGCCTGGAACTGGAATTACAGACAGTTGTTAGCTGCCATGTGGGTGTTGGGAATCGAACCCTGGTCCTCTGGAAGAGCAGACGGTGCTCTTAACTGCTGAGCCATCTCTCCAGCCCCGAGAGATTGCTTCTTGAAAGCAGTTTTAGCAAACAAATGGGTGAATCTTATCAGTTAAAATTCAGAGGTGCAGTACATTATATAAGTTTTTATAAATATAGGAGATTGATGTCCAAATCCTTTGTGAAATAAAACAGTACAAAACAAATACATTTTATTAGTCAGTGTCAAAAAATGATATTATGAATTTTAATGTAAATATCTGTGCTTCAAATGGTCTTAGATGATCCCTGTCAAAAGACTGTTTAACCCCCATGGGTCACGACCCACAGGTTGAGAACCACTGACATAAGCGCTAGCTTGCATCATTGTCTTGTTTCTGGATAGTTGATGAAATATGACCAGCTGCTTAAAGCTCTTGCTGACTTGACTTCCCCATCATGATGGTCAATGCCCTTGAACTGTTAACCAAAATAAGCCCTCTTTCCTGGAAGTTGTTTTCATCAGGTTTTTTTTTTTTTTTTTTTTTTTTTTTTTTTTTTTTTTTTTTTTTTTTTTTTTTTTTTTTTTTTTTTTTTTTTTTTTTTTTTTCTTTAAATCACAGAACAGGAAAAAAAATGAAGCCAGCCACGTAGTGAAAGGAGTTGGCAGTCAAGACAAAGCTGTACCTTTCCTCTCCTGTTGAGCTGTTTCCACTCTTCCACTGTGGTGAGGTAATTCACGGCTGCATACTCAATGACGGACAGAAACACAAAGAGGGAGCTGACCCACATGTATATGTCCACTGCCTTGATGTAGGACACCTGGGGCATGGAGGCACTCACGCCAGTGACGATTGTGGACATGGTGAGCACCGTGGTGATTCCTGCAGTTCAAGAAGAGTGAGTGACAAATTAAATGATGACATAGCCATGCAGTGACTTCATCACCAATGCATGTCCCTTGAACACACAATCAGTGTGGTGTCCTAGAGCTGCAGTGAATGGCTGTATGCTAGCTTTGGACATCTGAAGGCTCTCACTGGAGTTTTGTTTCCACCCCAGTGTCTTCCTGCTCCCACAGAGTCCTTCCTTTCATACAAAACCCAACACGTTTGGAGCCTATTCTTCAGTGGGCAACTTCTGATCATCCCAGGAAGATAAAAATGTGCTCAATTTACGAAATTCTTCCTGAAAAGAAATTACAAGGTGATTTTCAGTAACTTTCTCTAAAGTATTTAATAACTGTTGCTTTTAAGAAGTTGGCCTTTATGTCTACCTTTAGTCTCTCATGCTGCTAAGGGAGTTCATTTTTTCTTGGTTGATCTTAAGAACAACTAAGATGACTATTCTATACATTTTTCTTTCATCAAGAATACTAAAAATCGCTACCATTATTTTCTTTGAACTCCCACAAATAAAACCACACTTGAATGGAAACTCCAAGTGCATGTGTGCTACTGTTGGAGGCTGTTTCTGAGCAGCTAGTAAATGTCAGTTATTATTCCTCTCTCTCCTCCCCTCTTCTATCACTGTTTCCTTCTCTGCCTTCCCCCATTCTAGAATCTAGAATCCTCCTCCTTCCATTTCTCTTTTTCCCTCTGTCTTTTCTATTTTTGTTTTCTGACATGAACATTCCAGGTGAGGAGCTCTGAGTTCGGGAGGCAAATGGAGGAAGAAGTGACTAAACTTCAGTAGAACACTATGGGAGCTGTTCAATTTCTACCCTAATCTCTCAGAAGAATATTGCTACAGTACCATCTGGAGAGAAGGTACAGTGCTATAAATATCTGAAATGCACACTGGCTCGAGTGGTTTTATTTGTTAACTTTGCACCAGGGAAGTACAAATGAAATTCTCAGTGAGTTTATGAACCGTGGAGTCCCAACAGAAGAAAGGGCACTGTGATTTACTCTTCACTGAGAGATACTTTAACTAAGAGGCTTCTATCCTTTCTCCAGGACTGTGTGGGTGCTCCTTCACATGCCAAACACAATAGCAACTCTAAAGAGCCTCTCAATGTCAAATACAAATTTAGTTTGTATAACAAAATATATTACTGCTTGGTAGTTTGACAGTTATCCTGGGAAAAATGCAGAATATCATCTTCACACAGACTTGAGCTTCTAAACTCTCTATTCAAGCACTTAACATTAAGGAAAGGAACTGTCTCATTCAATCTCAGGTTTCCAGGGAACAATAGTAACAATAAGTAAATAATAAAAAAACACATGAATAAAAACAACAATAGAAAACAGTCTGCATGCAGCTATATATTCTTTCTAGGCTTTGGCTTCAAAATACACTTGCTACATAAACATGGAGTTGTAAATTTTTTATTAAAAGGCAACTCATAGAGCTGAAATCAAGATTATATCTTAAAAGTTGTTGGCTTCAATCAGATATTTACCTACCATTTACTCTGACAAATGCTGGCCAAGATTACAAAAATGAAATATATGCCTAGAAAGCTGGGTGATTTGCTCACAGTTTCTCAGCAGCAGAATTCAGATCTCTCTTTATCAGTGTTAAACCTGTGGTGGATTTTTTAGTGTACATTCACTGCCTCTCATTTTAGACCTGGCAGGGAATATCTTTTGTTCATAAGATTTATAAATCAATTTTTATATGTGGCAGATCTTGGACACAAGATGCTACAAAGTCCTGGGGGATATGTCAAAGGCACTAAGAGGTATTTTGTACTTTTAATGGGCCAGAAGTCTTAATCTCTTGAAGATGTCCTTCTATGAACTCAAGGAATCCTGTCCATATTATTATATAGTGGCTTCCGTCAGGAGTTCAAAAATATAAATGTCTTCTTTGCATTTTATAAGACAGGGAGCATAAGACATTAATATTTTTCAATAGACAACAATTTGGAATTAGTGGATAAAATAATAGTTTAGAAAAGTTACAATTGTACATGAGTTATGAGTATACACTGAAATCATTGATTATTTGGATTAACAAAAATGAACCACAGTACCTATATTTGCCAGGGAGGAATAAACTATCAATCATTTTCTTTAAAAGGATGCCTAGCCCAACTAATTTACCACTTCTTTATTTAAAACTTTATTTAAATAACCAGCAGTCCAGATTTTCATTGCATAAAATCAGCAATAATAATAATGACAAAATTAATGAGAGAATAGGGAGGAAGAATTGTTGCATGGGGGGTAAATGATAAGATAACTGCCATAAATTTCTAGACCAAAACCACTGGAAGCTGGGACTATTAGAGCAACATTAAACATACTTATTATGTCTTGAGCTATCCCTTGGAAATACATTAATCTTGACAAATGGTTTTCCTTGCAGATCTATTAAAGTTAACATCCCAGTAAAGTGGTTTTGAATCACATGAATTGACCATTTACTCAAGGAAAGGTCTTGCAAAATTACATTCCTATCTATTGATATCAGTATGCATAATTAGAAAAGTGTTATGAGAAAGTACTGAGTCAGGCCATTTGCTTTGACTCAGCCTCCCTGAACCTTCGCAGTTTCACTGTATTAACTTTTAAGCACATGCGTGTATGAATTAATGGCACTCTGGGGAGAATTCTTCACGCCTGTGTTTCATTGATGGGCAAGGTAGAGCAGCAGTTCATTAACTATGATGACATCAATAGGCACACAGACATCACTTGTCAGATTTCTGACTCTGTTTACCCCTTCATCAGATTGCTATAAATAGTTTTACTGAGGGAAGGGTAGTCTTCATTGGCCTTCATGTGTGTAATAACATGTTTCCTATGTCCATAGGCAGAATGACAATAGGAAGCATGTAAGGAAAAGATATGGACTGGATATCACAGCACCACTCCATGGCCAGAAGCAGTGATTTTTCACTCATAGGGCTACCACTATCCCATTGTTGTTATTAGAGGCTTTGGTCATCTCTGTGATAGTTACATGAGTTTCTCTTGTATGTGTACACTCATTTGAGCAATTTTGTATGACAGAATGTGAAGATTATACAGTGTTTTTATAAACCAACATACAAAGCCTATTTTGAAGAAAACTCTCAGTTACAGGAGTCAAGAGCAGAACTAGATAATTACTTGATCACAAATTTACTTATTATTTGTGGTACTGCTGATCAATCATGGGGCTTTGCACATATTATAGTAAGCTTTCTACCACTTTCTATCCTCCTTTTCAGTAAAAGATCATTTTTATTCAAAATAACAAGGCAAATCAATCACTCCAGTTTGAGTACTTGGCACTGATTTTCTTAAACGTGGGCTAACCACTCATGACATCAAGCAAAAGAACATTGGTGTTCATTGTTAATCATGTGACCCACACTTTCAAGCCTACCCTAAAATGCCACCAAACTTACAGATGTAATTGTGACCTCCAACTTCCTAATTTTTTATGAGAAATTAATGGTAATATAAATTGTTTCTTCTGATGTTATACAATAAATTGCGGAAATCTTTGGGATATTTGGAGGTTACTCAGTAAGCTAATGCTTTTCAATTAGCTAAGCCCATGAGTAAAAAATCCATTCATGGTATAAAATAGACCAGAGGATTTTCATCTAACAGGCAGTTTCAGATCCCACATTGTAACTAACATTTTAGAAACTTTCACATTCTGAGCTATTTAATAAGATCATATCTCTTATTATCTTCAGTGAAAATTTATTGCAATCTGAAGAAATTGATAAGATCATTTGTCTGAACTCTGAACAGAAGAAAATATAGGGAAACACTTCAAAACAATGGTACAGGTGATGAATTTTTAGATGATACCCCTGAGCCACAGGAAAGAAAAGCAAAGTGAGACAGAAGTGGCTAAATCAAATTAAGAAGTTCCGCACAGCAAAAGAAACAAACTCAGTGACCAGACCACTTACATAATGGGAAAATATTTTTGCTAACTAACTCCTTAGTTTGACAGAGAAATTACATCCAAAGTATACAGTATACATTAAAAACCTAACAACAAAATAAGCAATCCAAATAGTAAGCAAGGAATATGAATATATACTTCTTAAAAGAAGAATTTTTTGCTGTGTGGAAGCAGTGTATGCTTTTATGCCAACCACTTGGTAGACAGAGGCAGGTGGATTTCTGAGTTTGAAGCCAGCCTGGTGTACAAAGTAAGTTTCAAGACAGCCGGAGCTACAAAAAGAAACTCTGTCTCAAATACCTCACCCAAAAGAAAAGAAATCAATTTTCCAGCAAGCTGCAAAAAGAAAAGTTGAAATTCTTTGTACACATTGGAAATGCAAGTTCAACTACAATTAGTGATCATTTTATCACGATTAAAATTACCAAAAAAGGCACATACACATACACACACAAGTTTATAAAGAATGATCTGAAAGTACCTCAAGAGACTGAAAATAGATTTACCATGTGATCCAACCACTCCACTTCTGAATACATGTCAGAAAAAGACAATATCAGCATATCCATGAGATAATTGCACACCCATATTAATTACTGCATTGTTCAAAATAGTTAAGATCTACAATGCCTATGTGCTTATCAATAGATACATGAATGAGAGCTACATTTATCTGTAGGTATAAGGACAAGTATTTGAATTTAATTAGAAATTATAATGGTTGAAGTTTCTTTTTGCAGCAGATGAAAGCCATTACAATAAGCCACAATTGATCAAAGTTAAAAGAACAACTGACCATGGGTACCTCCCCAAATGACACACCTGAAGTACAACTTCTACCCCTAAGGCTCAGGAAATATCTTGGAAAGGGGGACAGAAAAATTCTAAGAGGTAGGATATCTGCCGGGGGAATTTTGTTATCTATATAAGACAGGAAATCTATACGGATGAAATCTGAACAATATGGCTACTGAAACGGGAACAATGGGAATACCAGTTGACTTCCCAACACAGATGGGGGATGGGGGAAATCTCATAAGGTCCCACCCTTAGAGGGAAAACTACAGACCAAGAGTTGGTCCTCCACAGGGATGAGTTCCCTAAGTGATTATCCAGTATCAAGTGTCAGTCCTAAAAACATATTAGCAACACTAGATAGCCTCAGTAGGTTGCATTTATGTATCTATGTGTGTGTACATGTAACAATAACAATTAAAAGAAAGATGACAAAAGAGATAATCAATAGAAATAGAAGGAGAGTTTGTATTCACGGGAAGGGAAATAATGGGAGAAGGAGTAGGAAATGGCTAATGGGGAATTAAAGATGATCAATACATATTACAGACACAATAAAAATATTACAATGAAGACCATTAGCTTGTACAATCAACACATTCTAATAAAAATAAAAAATAGCTACATGGATTAAAATTATCCGTATACAGAATGTAATACTATTAAGTCATTAAAAGAGATAGCCCGTTGTTTATAGCAAGTGGGTGAAATTGGAGGACACTATGTGAAGTGAAGTAAGTCAGAGCAGAGAGACAAAGTACGACATATTCCGTCAATGTAGAAGTTATTTATAAAGTTACCAGAATGTATAATATTGTTGCATGAATTCTAATTGATTTTATAATAAAAACCAGAAGCCAGATATTGGGATAAATGCTAAAAGATCAGAGAGAAACAGAGAAACAAGCAACTAGAGAAACTTCTCACCACTACTGAATCCTCAGGCTGGAAGGAGTAGATCCTGTCTGATTTCATGAATCCTCAGACTGAATTCTCTGAGTCCTCAGCCGAAAGGAAAGGGAAGCACAGGGGCTGCAAATTCCTGTTTCCTCCCGACTTATATTTCTTTATCTATCCAGCCATATCACTTCCTGTCTCAGTCTTCCTAGTGCTGGTATTAAAGGCATGTAACACCACTGCCTGGCTCTGTTTCTCTTTTTAAATTGGATTATTCTCTCATAGTCCAAAACCTTGAACTCACAGAAATCCAGATGGATCTCTACCTCTGCCTCTTGAGTGAATGCTAGGATCAAAGGGTGTGCCACCATTGCCTGACCTTTACGGCTAACTCTGTGGCTGGCTCTGCCCTCTGATTTTTAGGCAACCTTTATTTATTTAGAGCATGCAATATATCACCACATGTTACTAGTTATAAAAGGGTAGAAAGGGTAATGGAATGGGGAGATAGAGAGATGCTAGTAGTGAGAACCCAACCAGTAGAGTGGGTGTTCTAGCACAGTAGGAACTGTGATTTATACTAGCTTACAATATAGTTTATGAATAACTAGAAGCTCAAAGGCACCAAACACAAACTAATGAGAAGGTGGAAATGTTAATTACCTAATTTGATCAATACAAATTATAACCATGTTTTTGAAATGCCACACAGTGCCTTGCAGGATTGCACTGAGCAAAACTGCACTTAGAAAGTCAAAACAACAAAGGCAGGACTTGAGGGTGGTAGGAAGCAAAAGCCTGGGTGTCATGGGAAAGCTGCTATTTGTTGCAGTAAAAGGGAGAGAGGGGTTACTCTGATTTGGATGATAATTTACATAAATATATAAAATTTTCTATCTCTCAGGGATAAATCCAGATACAAGACAGAATTTCAGAGAGGCTTGAACATAGAATTTCTGCATTCACACTTCACTTCAGCCTACTAGCTCTTAGAGCTGCCATTTCACCATATAAATGCAGAGTAGTCAGCTTGAGAGATATAATTAGAAGTCATGGTAATATGCATTTAGACTGGTTGCCTTTCTCAGTCTCTTCTGTGGGCTGGCATGAGCCCTCGTTTGGGTCTATACTTGTTGTGGGTCAGGACACAGATGTTCTAATATAAAAGCACAGTCAAAATAATTTCATTACTCATTTGGATGATATTTTTCTTTGAAGATATTCAAGTTTGAAATGTTTGAAGATTGTGGCTTTTATAGGAGGAAAAGGTGCATGAATTATTAATATTAATAATTTATATCTTCAAATGATCTTTTGAAGTATGCATAAGATTTATTAACATTAACTTCAAAAACAATTCTTTCTAGGATAAATTTTATTAGAGTTACAATGTTTGTGAAGCATTCATTTTAAATCTTCTCTCAAGATAAAGCTTAAAGATAAATCTTAAAGATAAAGATATCTTTATTAAGATAAAGGTTAAAACACACAAAATTAGAGGAAACCGGAAATTATTCTAAATCAGAAAAGGAGGCAAGAAGCATTAACTCCTGGGTCCTCACTAAGTAACATAGCTTTCAAGTGCTTAGCTGGGCACATCCCACTTTGCAAGGACTCAATGATCACCAAGTGGTTTTGAAATGGTTCCCATAAATCAGGGTATGTGACAGTAGCATCTAGCATGCTAGATGGATTAGGTAATCATCCTTGTGTGGTGACTTAATGAGGCAGGCACTGTTTCCCTTGAAATTCTGCTGTCATTGAATCTCATTCTGACCTTTGAGTTAAGTTCTAATTTCTCATCAGCACCCATGTTCCCAAATTAAGCATGCTCTGCTCTGGAATTTATTAAGACACCAAAAGTGCAGTGTAAATTACTTTAAGGGTTCTTCCTTCTAAGCTGTGACGCATTTGTCCTAAAAAGCCAAATAAAGTTTGGTTAGGGATGGAGGGTTTCTTTAGTGGCAAAGATTTTTTTTTTTTAAAGTGAGTTCTCTTTTTTCTTTCATAACCCACCTTCCTATATCACTACTCATCATTCATCTGCTGATCCATCAGCAGCGCCTTCAACCTCAAACACTCTGTTGCCAAAGAAAGAACCCAATTACAACCTGTCCTTGGAGCCAGCTAAAGATTTAACGCTTTCACCTGAACACACAGCCCCATCCTGACTAATCTACCACTATTTTTACTTACTTCTCCATACATCATCCATTTTTAATTACCTCCGTGTCCTTCCTTCTATATTATAATTTTACAACAAATGGAAAATTTTATTTACCTAGGGATACTCTTGCAGGAACAGCTCTCCGGTCAATCCAGAATGAAACCCATGAAAGCATCACCATCAACATGGCTGGGAAATAGGTCTGTAGTACAAAGAAGAAAATATGCCTCCGTAGCACAAAATTTATGAAAAGCCTATAGTACCACCCTAGGAGAAAGAAACAGTTACCATTAGACAGTCTTCTAGGAGACACCATGCTTAAACCATGTGCTGTGCTCTTCAGAGGACAGGCTCTCAGTTATCATCAAATGTGACATACCCATCTCTGTTTCCTCCGCACCAGCTGGACCAGGGCTTCCATTCTAACACTGTTAGATGGCCTCAGCTATCTGCTTAATTATTCATCCAAAATTATGCTTACCTTCTATACCCAAGCTTGGGTGTGTGTGTGTAAATGATAATTACATCCTGTGTGTTGCCTTTAAAGACCCTTTTGCACACTCATGCCATTTGCAGTGTTTATTCAAGATGAAAGGCTTCAGTGCCAATTGATGACTGCATACCTTAGTTAATAACCATTTATCAGCTATCACAAATAAAGAACATTTTTATCTGTAAGGAAAGATTGGAGTAGATTATTGGATCTTTGATTGGGATCTAGAACACTCACTAAGGGTTCAATCTGTAAGCAGATTAACAATGATGATATTTCTTTGCATACTGTTGGGATTATATAAACTCATGTTGGTGATATTATTTAATCTGATGACAAATATATTTGTCAGATCCATGGCAAACTGCACAGAATTCTTTCTCTCTCTCAGAAATACTAGGTAGGTATATATCCCTAAACTACACTTGTTCTTTTTAAACATTTTTCTAGAGTATTATTATCTGGAATTTGATTGATGGGGCTGGTGCAAGGGATTAACCAGGAAAGAAGAATGCTGCTCCACCCTGTGGATCAGGGAGGGAAGACAGGATGGTACTGTGGGTGGACAGTAGGCCAGCAGGGCTCCTTTAGCCATTGTAACAGGTCATTCTACCTTGTAAGAAGGTTAGATCATCACTCCAGGCAGTGTAATAAGAGTCTAATTTTATTTTTAATATTAAAGTATTGAAAGTTTCCAGACCCCCTTTCTATATCCCTTTGATATCTCATAGATACCAAATTAAAAAAACAAAAACAAACAAATAATAATAATAATAAACTCTGCAATCACAAATATAAAACAAAACCTCTTTTGACACTCGTCAAAAGTTCAGGCCATCAGTGCCTACTTCACCAAAGGGAACGCTCTTGACCTTAACTCTACCCAAGCCACCATAAAATTCCCAGCCAGTTGCTCTTTACTGTGCTCTCAGCTATTTTCAGACCTGCTCGGCAGCCTGAATTGCTCTTTCTAGGAAGCTCATAATGTGAGTCATAAACTCTTCATACCTTTATGTGTATGGCATCATTCTTTTTACAGTATGAACTCAATTTTAGGTATGTGTATGGGAGGGATATCTCATTGCATTTATCAGCAGAAAGAAGAAATAAAGACCATGAGAAAAAAGGCTGGCAGCAATTGGGGTGCCATCCAAAGACAACATTAAAAGCTTCTTCTTTGTCTATAAATTTTCACTTTTAATCACTTTCTGACACTAAGGCCCTGGATTGTATTAAAGTTTCACAATGAAGATGCTGATGGGAATGTTGAGGATGAGAGTTTCTAATATTACTCAAGCATCACTGCCCATTTAGTTATTTAAAGGTGTCAGTTAATCTACAAAATCCCATGAGATAGAGACTATCTTCCAAGGCTGCCCTGGTGGTAAACTACGGACTAGAGTTTGAATTTAGGCAGTTGCCCCTGTACTGATACATTCCACAGGGTTAAGAGTCTTTCCTTTGTAAATTCAAGGTATTTCCTTTGTGAATTCAAGGTGAGTTAGAAGCACACTGAAATGGATGAGGAACAGAGAAACCCTCTCCTGCTTGCTGATGTTACTGGGTGGCCAAGGGTTTATGCAGAGACAGTGGAAATAGTGAAAATGTTCTAAGAAAAAAAGTAAGACCCTGTGGTTCAGCTACAAATGGAAAGTAAGTTTCTACATGCTCCCCTCTCATTCCAGACTTTACACTGGGTGCTAGATGCATGGTTTTACTTATTTATTTATTTTCTAGTATGACAATTTGAAGGTGGTGGTTATAATTGATCATTGTGATGATAAAAATAAAGAAAAATATTTACAATCATTTTAATGAAGCTAAAATGTTTAATCAGGAGGGCACCACATTTAAAACTGATAGAAAACATGAGGCAGAGTTGTCACCTACTCGTGAACTGAAATCAATTTCTAAGGTCATTTTTCTGAAGTTTAGGAACTAGTTAAATTTGAATGCAACTATTAATTTGACATATAACCACAACTTTTAAAATGCTGCCCTCTTGTATTTGTTTACTCATAGAACCTATTTTATTCCTTATCATTAAAATGTGCATGTTTTAATAAAATTAAAATTACAAAGTATTGAAACAAATTAAAACTCTCCCCAATCTTTACCCACTTATTAGAATTTTAAAACAAACTGGCACATAAAAACATACTCCCATGTGTATAAATTATTTCTTCAATAACAAATATAATCATTTGTTAGTCTTCTATTTTACTTTTAAAATTAAAACAAACTATATCATACTATATAAAACTGTACTTGAATTTAATTCTATCTTAGTCTATTGTTTATAGAAACTTTCTGTTTCTTGAAAGTATAATCAAACTGGAATGTTAAGGCTTCATGGTCATTTAAAAATATATGTAAAAGCGCCTTAGTGAACAGATTTTCAGTGAAGTTTTGTCTGATTTTTGACAGACTCTAAAACATGAAGAGGATAAAAATTACCTAGTGTTGATCCTGTCTGGCTGACAAGCACAAATAGAGCAAATGGAATAATTTAGAGGTAGAGTTAGAAATTGGAACACTTATCCTATACTTTTTAGAGAACTAGTTGAATTTCTGCCAGATATATTCATGGGTACTTAAGCTTCAAAATCCTAAGAAATGCAATTGCTATTACTATCGGTATATTGTATTTATTGATATAAAACTACTATCCTTAGATTTTTCTGTTTCCTATATATCACATTATGATACCATTAAAAAGACAGATTATAGACATAGATGCGCCAAAGTTATTTTAATATAGAAATACTAAAGAAAAATTAAAACCTATATATATATCATTGTTTACCACATACATTCATTTATTTAAATACTGAATAATTGAATTGAGGACTAAAAATATTAAATTCCTGACATCATAGCTGAAAAAGGAGCAAGAGAAGCAGAATCTAGATCTCAACATCTTGTCTGCATGAGATGTCCTTAGTATTCCAAGGGCTCTTTAAACTTCTGGAATTCTTTTTGGATTATTCACCACTTATCCATTTATTCACCAACTTGATTCAGAGAATCTTCTATGTGTTGGGGGTATATTAGTGATCAAGGAACACAAATGAGTGTTATTTGCATATCAGAAAATACGATGAACATGATTAAAATTAACAGCATCATTTGTTGAATGTCAATGAATGCAAACAAACAGGATGATAGAGACATTTCTCTCTGATCTAAATAGCTAAAGACACATTGGTCCTGGGGTTGCAATTAGCTTCTTTGAGATTTAAATTTTGGTTGTACTCTGTGTCTTAGACACAGACTTTTACATTGATAACTCATTCTCTGATCCTCAAGCTCCAAGGCTGAGCAAGTGGAAAGTTTCTAGCCAGGGCAGCTCTAACCTGGAAGAACTACACACACTCTTGTAGCCTGAACACAGCTCCTATGAACCACAAGTAATATTTTATCTGCTTAAAATGACAAAGAAAGATGGTGGATAATGGCTGTGGGGGGGATATTGAGGAGGGGTCAGAAAGAGGCTGTTCCTACCTTTAGTTAAGAGCCAGATCCGTTTTTCAAACTCCTGGGATATATGCTACCAAATCATAAATCTATTGATCACAGTAAAGAGTCTACACTGTATTCCTGATTCTAAACAGATTTTTCTCTTTAGGGCAACAGTGCAACCTGATAACTCAATTGTGTCTGGTGATTTTTATTGAGCATCTTCCATATACCAGCATAGTCTAGGATCTAGGGAGAAATGGTTAGCATGGCAGATAGAGTTTCTCACCTCTTTCCAAAAAAACGCTTAGACAATAGACAATGAGACATCTACTTCAGTTGGAAGTATGTGCTATATAGACAGGAAAGCATGAGGAAAGAGGCCTACTTTCAAAGGGCTAACTAGGATATCCATATTTGGGAAGATAGTTTACAAAGCTATGACTAAAGCAGGCATTTGGTCATGACTAGGGGAGGGACAGGTCAAAGCCAGACAGAAGAAATGAAAGAGTGTCTGAGAGGAAGAGAAGGGAAAGTGGAGGACAACCTTAGAGAGGAGCAGAGGCTGGTGTGACATCAGTGCAGTACACAGGATGTCTCACCTTCAGTTCTAAGAGTGATAGAAAAACACTACAGGGTTGTATCTGGAAAGGATTTTGAGCAGTGATTTCCATGTTGCAGAGATTGTTCTGTAAGTTCTACTAAGCAGAGTGGAAGGGCCAAGAGCAAAATCAAGGCAACTTAGGGTTTGAACAAGGGGGAGAGCAAGACGTTTATTTCACAAACAAATAGCAGACACTCAGTAGTTGCCACAGAATTGTCTGCACACAGCACTGTACCTGTGCTGCTATAGAAAGCCAATCCACTGGATGCGCTGAACTCCTCAATGAAGAATTGAGAAAGGGAGATGTGCTCATCAGTGTTTAAGGACTTGTTTCCATATTTCCAGTACAGCATCAGGTCCTCTTCATTGTAGGCATCTAAAATAACACAGATGCTTGCTTAGAAGGTGAGGTTAGGTGAGGTCTGTAGCCAGGTTTTAAACACTTCTAAATCCCCTGCTTCTGGTTCAATGGCATCCAGGTGCTATGTATGGAAAAGATATTTTCCAAGGGACAGAACCAACCCACACTTCAAAACTGAAACAAAGCCAAATGCCAGTCCTCCATCCATCTCTAAAATCTAGAGCCTGAAGACTGATGTTTACAATTCTCCAATGTGCCTATCTTCATGCATTCCCATACAAAATTAAGCCAGGCCTCAAGGTAGGGCCAGAGCACTGTCTCATGTGGGCTGAATCTATGCCTTAAAGTTTCTTTATACCTCTGTTGGATGAAATTCTAAAATGAGTCTTACATTTTTTTCTTGTGTTATAAAATGTTCGTATTAGATGTGTACAAAGAAACAGATGTGCAGAGCAACATTCATCAAGATTCAGTTTCTGTCATATGATGAAAAACTGTGATAAACTTTTAATCTCTTTTATCAAAACTAACAGTAATTGGCAGAGCGGTGGACCACAGGCCACTTAATGGAGTCAGTGCCTAAGCTGGGTTCCTCTGGGAAGCCTGTACAGATTTAATAGGGGACTGAGACATGTCCAGATTTAGGATTCCAGGACCTTCCACATGTGCTAATGTTAGGAAGCTGTACCCTCTAATGGAGCTGCCTTTTTATTTCTGTTGTGAAAAATCATAGGTTATTTAATTATCAAAGAATTTTTCCCCGAATCTTCTAATTTGAAAGAGAATCTGTCATCATCATTACTACAAAAAGAGAGGTGTAACAATGAAAAGCAATACAATATAACTAGAAAATATGACAAAATGTTTAGATCATTGCTAAACACATGCTTATTTCCCACCGAGTGTGTGTGAGGATATGTTCCAATGATGATGCAGGCTTGTTTCACCAGGCAGAAAGACTTACAGCTTTCCAGCTCAAGAGAACAGTTCTGAGTGTCCAGAGGAAACCTGCTGAAATCCATAAAGCACATGGCCGAAACTGTTATCCTGTAAACAAAATTAGAAAGAGAACTGTGATCACTTTCCCATATGGCCCAGCTAGCATGCAGCAATGTAACTTCTCATTGTTTGCTTGCTTTGTGTGCCTTTCAAGGATAATGAGAAACAGGCATGTCTATTTTCTGTCCAAATAACAAGAAAGCAAACCCAGAGGGTAGGGATTGCTCAAGACAGAGATTGATGAGTTAATTCTTACACTTGCTCCTGATCTCACTGTTTCCTGCTTAGTTCCTTCTGTGTTTTCTGACTCTGATTTTATTTTTTCAGAAAAATTACTTCAAAGTCAGATGATTTCAGTGGATTTAAACATGTTTTGCTCTCTAGAAGATGCAAACTTTAGGAGTCTTCAGGAAAAAAGAGTCAAAGTGGTGATAATACAAATCTATAGGTAACGGTTTCCTTCACAAAGCACTAAGAAATTTTCCTTGTGGTACTGAGGCAAACCCAGCAGCACATTTAGTGATAGATCTATGTGCATAATACATTATTCAGAAACCATTAAGGCAAAAACTTGCATATTGATGAAGACTTTTTTTTTTAAAAAAATTATACTCTACTGGGTTTTCTGGCTCCAGGCAGAGGCTGTGGTCCTGTGATCTTGCATCAAAGTGAGAGCTGTGATAGTCACAATAGCAGATTAGAGGTTCAAAAAAGGCCCCCTGAGCAAGTCTGCAAAAAACAAAGGTAAAGGATGCTCCTGCTGTGGTGCTTCTGAGTTACTCAGAGGAGTAGAATCATTTTATCTTCTGGGACATGAGTTTTATTGACAATAGACAAAGCATCAAGAGTGGAGGTATATGGATGCTCTTTTGTGCAACAAATACACTTAGTCTGGTACATTCCTAGTATATTAAAGAAAGTGTTTACTGAGGTCTTTATACTACTTGCTTCACAGTATACATGAAGAAATGAATGACTGAAGAGGATTTTTGACTAAATGGCCTCAAAACCCAATCTGGTATTAGGATACCTGGATCTGTGCTGGACTGGTTCTTTTGTTGGATCAAAGAGCTGTGCTCAAAACAACTTTGAGTCCTTTCAATATGGGCATCTCTAAGATCACTTCAAGGGTTAAGCTTCCATAGAAAGACTTGGAAAGCTCAGGAAAGTTATTATGCTCATGGGCACATCTGAGTGAGGTGCACTGCAATTTAGTACAATGAGGACTAAAACAATAACCAGGCAAGGAGAAGAAGGCTGAGTCCAGGAGAGATCACAACATGTTTCCAGTTGTCCTTTCTGGAAAGCATAATATCATTCTGCCAAAAGTCACACTGGGGACCCGGAAAGTGCACACAGACCTTGGTGAGGAAATGTTAATTGATAGTTGAGCAACCAGGTGAGTGATCTTAATTTCCATCATCTCCAAAGGTGAGCATGATCTCATGTTACAAGGAAACTACCATAACCACCATGATCATATACTTGCTGATGTGGTTTATGGACTCTAGATGAACAGAAACACTTTTCTCAGGCAAGATAGTCGAAAAGATTAAAAGTGACTTCACCGTAGTCTGTATGGCAAGGGCCAAGCAGACATTAGAATGTACAAGGTAAGCAAGATTCATAGAGTTAATCTATTACTGTTCATCCTCTTTAAAAGAGGATGAAACTTTAAAACTTTAAAAGAGACAATTCTTTGGTATGATTCTGTTTTTTTGATTCTTAATGACTTTTGACACTAATACTTATGAGTTCTATAGAAAACAATACTGGGGGCTGGAAAGATGACTTAGTAGTTAAGAGCACTGACTGCTCTTCCAGAGGATCAGGGTTCAATTCCTAGCATCTATGATGTAGCTAACAACTGTAACCCCAAGATCTGATGCTTTCACACAGGCATACATGCAGGCAAAAGAGCAATGTGCATTTTTTTTAAAAAAAGAAAGAAAACATTACTGTTCATTAATTGCATTTATAACTTTTTATAAATAGCTGATGACAGTTGTTTTGTGAATAATACTTCTAATGAACAAAAATAATTTCTTATTGCTGCCATAATAGCTTATCACAGTATAAATGTATTCTTTCACATTTCTGCAGGTCAGAGGTCTAATTAGAATCACTGGTCCAGAATTACTCTTGTGAGACGTCTCAGGAACATTCACTCACACTGGTTGACACCAGCTGTCCTTAGCTTGGAATCTCATTGACAACTTTTCTTTTTTGTGTATCAGATTTTCTCTTTTTTTATATCATAAATATTCTTATGCTGCATCTAATATAGAGCATTTTCCCACACTGAGTTAATTAATTTAGGGCTTGGTGTGGTGGCTCACACTTTTAATACCAGTACTGGGGAGGCAGAGTCTGGTAGATTTCTGAGTTTGAGGCTAGTCTGTGCTACAACAAGAGGTCCAGGATATCCAGGGGCTACACAGAGAAACCCTGTCTCTAAAAACAAACAGACAGACAGACAATTAACTTAATCATATTTGAAAAGATACTTTCCATTTCACATAGAACAACTCACACAGTTTGCAAGAATAAAAAGACTCCCATTTTAAAAATATACTTTAGACCCTGTTTCAGATTTCTAGAGCATTAAAAAAGCTGAATAGTTGGGGGCTGGAGAGATGGCTCAGCAGTTAAGAGCACCGTCTGTTCTTCCAGAGGATCCGGGTTCGATTCCCAGCACCCATATGGCAGCTAACAACTATCTGTAGTTCCAGTTCCAGGCAAACACCAAGGCAAATAAATAAATAAAGTTAAAAAAAAAAGCTGAATAGCTTGGACATACATTTTTTTTTTTTTTTTTAAAAAAAATTCTATTATAAATCACTTCAGATACACAGAACTCATCTGGCTGAAATAAAATATGTATCATTAAAGATGAAAAGCCTATAATAGCATAGTGCTAGAATACATGTTTTAACTAAAACCAAAACAAAAGCAAGGGAGAAAATTTTTGTTAAATTGTATTGTGATTATGTCTTCATATGACAAATGAAGGCGCTAACTGAAGAAAGTATTTTTGTAATTTAAGATTCCAAACTATTTGGTATAGCACAGGGATAGAAAAGAGTTGGTTAATAGGAATGGGTTCACATACCTAAAAAATTGTGTCAGACTTTTAAGGATTTCCAGACTTCAGCTTCATACTATATCCAACAATAGGTGGCCATAGTGGGAATGTACAGAACAGAAAGAGATTCTTTAAAGTTTGGGTAACAGAAGTGGGGAATTGACATCATCGGGTTATGTCCCAGTCTTCAACACCATGAACCTAACAGCAGTGCTGTTAGCTTAGTGTGAAATGAGACTCTGGTTAGATGGCTTTGGTCAAGGAAGCCGTGGGCCATAGGGAGCCCTCATACCTGAGACTGAAGAGAACATTGCCATCTGGGTGTACTCGAAGCATGATGTTCTCCACGGTTGTGTCATGGATGAAGGATCTTTTAGAGTGGACAAAGAAGATATCAGGCACCCAAATCTTTTGAATCAATCTGTGATCGAAGGTCATACTTTTGTTTGTAGTGCTAGGAAAGGCCAGTCTCTCATCCTTCCAATAGTGCCTGAGATAAAAAGTCATTGTAAAGTCCTGGGCACAGAGAAAGGGACCAGTGAGAACTAGTGCATAGATCATCATTTCAGTATTATAAACTCACTAATGTCCATAGTGTTCATGGCTATGAGTTACTATTTGTACTGCAGTTTCAGAGAGATGTAGGATGAAGTTATCCCTCGCTTTTTCTCACAGCCCATCTCCACTCCTGTCTCTGACTTCTTCCTATTCTATTCCTTTTCCTTCCCTTCTTCCTTTCTTTGTCTTCTACTTCCTACTTCTCTTTAAATGTGGTTCTACTATTGAGATACAGTCTATATTTAAGCTGAGGATCCTGTTGTCTTGGCCTCTTGAGTGCTGTAACTATAGCATGTGCCACCGTATTTAGGTGCTCAGCTTTAAATTCATTTTATGTTAATCAGTTAATATTATTTTTTTTAAAAAAACCAGATCTCTCATTATATACTGTAGTTCCACAAGAACATGAACACAGTATTTGTTAGTAGAAAGCAAGTAGTTGGATGTTCAAGACTACAGATGGTAATACATTTGATGCTTGAAAGATAGAAAGGATACTGTGAAATGGTGATGTCCATAAGAATCACTTCTGGAGCTTGTTGAGATGTGCACTCCCTAGAAGCAAGTTGCCAGTACTCCCAATTCAGTGTGACTCTGGGAACTGAACTGGCATTGTGTACACTAGCTGTAAGAATATGGCAATAAAGGGTAGAAGCCTATGTTATATCCAGTTCTGCACAGCTCAAAAAGCTCAAAAGGCTGAACTGGTGTCATACATGCCAGCTGTAAGAATAAAAGAAGGAGGAATAAAAACCTATACTAACACTAAAGTAAAAAAAAAAAAACCCAGACAAACATTAAAGAATTTGAATTACATAAAGTGCTCAGATGTTACAGTTAATATTTTGGTTAGTTGAAAAGAAATTCCTATTATCTGTCATTAATAATGTGTTTCACTTTCTTTGACTATGTTTCACTTTTCACAATTGTTTACTTATCTTTCTCAACCCAAATCCAACTTTTATTGAACTGATGTGTATAACATGTCTTTGGCATTTACTGTATATACAAAAGATAAGTCTCAGTTGATTTACCAATTGTTTGCCCAGCTATATTGTTTTTCCTGGGTTTCAAAAATGTCCACTGGATTATTGCTGTGAATTAACTGTGACCCTTAGCTATAAATGTGGTTTACAGTGAGGGCCAGAGGCATTTCTTCAACAGTGTGACACTACTTCCCAGGGAATTGGGTGGGTTACCAGGTGAACTGGCTTAAGAGCTATTACTTGGAATGATATGCTCAGTCTTATCTGGAGGTCATTGTTCAGACACTGAATTTATGAAGTCAGATAGCTGATACTGGTGACTGACTGCCTTTGAGGCATCAGTGTTATCACTAGCCAACACTATTATGTACCAAACTCAAGTTTGCTGAGTGGAGAGTGACATAGAATTTAAAGGGAAATCAGAGTGAGGCAAAAAGGATGTGATGATAATATATGGAACATTTTAAGAAACTAAGCTTTAGCATAAACTGTGGTGCAATAGGTGGGAGTCACTCATATTTATAAAGTATTTTCTCATTGGGCATGATGAAACCCACCTATGCTCATCTGATACTGAGCAGCAAAGTAAGCCCAGTATCGGGAGAAAGACAATACCCAGTTTGGAGGTTTGTAAAGAGGGAAATGTTAGGCTCAGGCTAGGTCACTGTGAATGACTTAAATATTATTTAAATCCTATTTTAGAATTCCAATAGACAATGTGATGTACTAAGAAGAGCTGCCTTTGGGTCAGGAAGTGAGGGGATATTTTAGATCAGAATATTGTTTAGGGAGGTCTATGGTAATATCATTTGGGCAAGTGCTGGGGAATGTTTAATTTAAGGTGTTTGTGAACTAAATAGATATTGGAGGAAAAAATGTTGAGACTAGACTGGGACATGGATAATGAATGGGTCACAGAAGATTTTGTTTAGATTGATCTAGAATTTTCATACTGCCTGAAGTTTTCATTTAGCTAGGAGGAATAATCACTATAAAAGATAAATGATTAAATAAGCATCTGAAAGAATTCTATGACTCAATAATTTATATTTTTTAGTTCCTTTAAGACAGTCTCGCTTTGTTTACTTTCTTTCTCTCTCAGCCTTTATTCTTACTTTGTGATATTTGCATATTTAGTCATATGTAGAACTTAAATTCAAAGTTATTTCTAAAAAATAAGTATACATAGTACAGAGTGCATATATCAAAAAGTTCGGTTTAAAATATCTATAAGCAACTTTTGAAAATTTCCCAGCATATACATGTTAAAACTTCAAAATACAGAGAGAATAAAGTAAGATTAATATATGTAGAATCCCTTATAGATAATAACAAAAATTTTCAGATAGAAGCAAAATTTAGAATGAAAATACTTCCATTTTTCCCTATTAATGGAGGAAGTACTCCTTAGTTTTATTGAAGGCAAGTATTACACATGTGGAAGAATCACATGTGGATTCTTAAACAGTTGATCTCATCCAGGTTATGAGTAGAATGCTGGTTATTAGAACATGAGAGGAGAAGGAAGGTGGGAAAAGGTAGATAATAGCAGCTAAGCTATAGCGGGAGCAGGAAGTGCCTGTGTGTGACTGCAGGTGTGTGTATTTTTTCATCAGTGTGCTGTGTATTTCAAAAAAGTAAGAAAAAGTTTGAGTACTTTTACAAAAAAGTGTGAGGAGATAGCCATGTTTTGATGGGAATACTGTGTGTTTTATATGCGCCTACCACATAAATTGCACAACTTTGACATTTCAATTTAAGAAAATTTAAACACCCAGCACAAAAGTCCAGGCTATAATGTTTAACGTGGAAAAGGAAAGATAATTCCTATCAGGCTAATAGTTGCAATCTCAAATAATGCTAAGGACCAGCTGGGCAACTTCAATGAACAGAAAATCTAGAGAGGCAGAGCTGGGTGTCTAGGGCCAACAGGAGGGCATAGGATCCATTTAGAGACAAAGTCAAACCAATACAGGGGGGCAAGAAGATACAAAGTACACACAAAAGACTCATAAACTGCACTTTACTTGGTACTGGGTACCTGCTAAGACTATTTGTTTTTTACATGTACACATAGTCGATACAAAGGAAACCCATGGAAAGAGGGCATAAGAGAACAAAATGGGGATGGGGGGTGGAGAGGAGGTGTGGCTCCAAGAACAAACCTGATTAGTTCTTCATGGGATTGAAAGCACACACACACACACACACACACACACACACACACACACACACACACACACACACACACACGAACAGGGAGAAATCTTCAAGGGATTGAAGGAAAGATAAAACACACACACACACACTGGGATCGTGTGGTCTGGGCTTTCTGCTGGAGATGCCTGTGTACCTAGGATCCTAAGCTTGTTTATCATATAGACTTGAACGAATGGCAAGGTTGTTGCATACAGCTGAGCAAGGAAGCTGGTTATTAAGGGCGAGGGGGTGTGTGTTTAAACTGTACAGCTGGACCAAGGGGACAGGCTTAACTAATCTCTGCAGGAGCTGTCTCTGTAGCGGGCTTCCGGTTGGGGGAGGGTTATGGCTCTGCTGGACCTTTTCTGCACATACTGTCAATATGTGGACCAGGAGAGAAGGTTTTGCCCTCACTCCACAAGGCTCTGGGCTCCTGTCAACAGCAGTTACTTGGGACTTCCCTCATCCAGGGCTTCCTCTGTTCCTTGGCAGCCATTAACTAAAGGCGAGGAAAGGACCATTGAAAATGTATCTTAGAAAGGCACTATATTTAGCATGCAAACATAAAGGAAAAGACTCATCAAAACTCAGAAATCCACCTGCTGCAGTTTAGCTGAAGCAAGAAGGGGCAGAAGCCTAACTCTGAGAGAAGGGACAGGGAGGTGGGCGGAGTTTGCGTTTAAAGGGCATGCACACCTTGAATACATGGCTACATCGCAGTCATGCAGTCATAGGACCCTGGGGTGGCCAGGGCATCTGCCTGAATTCTAGCAAGCGCGTGCGCACTGGGAGGAGTCTTAGTGGATGATGTACTCCTGAGGGCAGGCCTGAATGCTAACACCATACAGAAGCTGGGCTCAGCCTTAATTAACCCTAGTTACAGTAAAACACTCTCAATGCTGAAAAATCACTAAAATGGAAAACCTATTCGGAAAATTACCTAGACAAAGAGAGCCTTTATACATTAATAATAGAAAAAATGAAATACAAAAAGTATGGTTGAGGCCATTAAAACATAAAAGTGGCAAAAATTGATGAAACCATGTTTAAGAAGGAGAAGGGGAAAAGGTACAAAAAGCAAGTAAAGTGGGGTAGAGAACTGGGAAAGGCTAAAAGGAAGGCTGACAATAAAAGTTCATTTTCAAGGTTTTTTGTTTGTTTGTTTGTTTTTTTAAATTTCACTTCTGTTAGTGTTCTGACCCATGCATGTCCTAGAGTCCAGCCCAGCACTCTGATTTCAAACATTCTTTAAGAAGACTTCTCCCCTTCACCCCTCCTTTTAAACCCCCCCCCCCCCCCCCCCGCCAGAGAGCACACAGACCTTACCCACCCTTCCCTTTATTCTATAAAGTCTTTCCTGTGGGTTCCACACCGCACTGCCCACCTGCATGGGGTGCCACCCTCCAGCTACAGATACTCGAGGTTTATCACAGCATAATATCTTCTCTCGGTAAATTGTTTATTACTTAATAGACATTTTATTAATCTGATACTTCATCTTCTCTTGTTTTGAAGTTTTAAAATGTATATTCTCATGGAAAAATTTAAAAGTAGCTTTTAGATATTTTTATTTATTTATTGTTTTATAATCTGTAGGTTCTTTATATCAGAATTTAGACCTTACAATTTCAGGTGAATGGATAGTAGCATGTTTACTGGAAACATGAAATTTGAGAGTAGACATTTTTTAAATGCATCTTTTGGGTGCATGAGCTGTAACATGTATAGTTATGTCTGTAGATCTAAGTTTTGAACTTATTTATATTCAATTTAGTTTTTTATTTTTATTTCCAATACATTACATTATTATATGTTCATATTCATATATGATTATAAATGAAATAGTAAATTTAAAACTAAAAAAAAGTTCCATGAAAATATAGGTGTTACACTGGAAAATAAAACATCAAGCTTTTCTGTATTTCTATAACGTACCATGGGCTAAACAAAATTTTCTAAATTAAATATGCTGATCATGAATCTTAAAATGCCTTATCTTCTGATATTGGTTATTTAGAGACAAGCAGAACTAATATCACCCGAAATACCTGGACATAATAAAGCTTGGAATAGCAGTCTGTCATTTTATGAACAAGGCCTTGGGGCTGATGTTTCATAGTTTACAAACTGTATAGTTGTTTTTCTTATACACTTTTTTTTCAACTTGTGACAGACCCCAAATTTACCAGGATATTCTGCAGAGAGCCATAGGTGAGAAATCAGGAGACAGAGATGGGGAGGAAGGAATACAAGAGTGTAGTCAGAGGGGAAAGAGGTGAACGGAGGAGGGAAGAGCAGCCAGAACTCTATTAGGATGCAAAGTAGGAAAGATTAATAACAGAAATGCCTGACATGCCTTACTCAAAACACAATGATTAAAAATTTTTTATTTTATTTTTTTCTGAAAAAGCTCAATATCCACTGGGAAAACTCACCATATTGACCTCTGAAATGCTGTCGATGCTTTCAACCTGGACATCTATACCTACTGGCACTGGGGAACCTTCAGAAAGAAAAATGAATAATTTACTGAGAAATGCACTAAAATCGTTTTGGACATCTTCCCAAACCAAGAAAGACCGTTTTTCAACAATTGAAGGTGATTTATTTTTTCCAATATTTGATTCATCATTTCTTCTATTTTCTATAGAATCATTTATCATGCCCTCAAATATAATAACTAAGCCACATGCAGGAATAAATGCTACTCCAATTATCACTGTTCACGTGCTTGGACAATTCTAAAGATGTTCTTCTACAATGTATTCTAGAACTGGTGTTTTCAGTTTTGTTATTCTGTGTTCTGGCTGGTAGGGCTTTAGAAAGCAGCAATATTTTGGATACATATGTAAAATCATGTCAAATTGTGCGTTTTATATAAGAATGGCAGTTCAGTGAGCTTTATAAAGTCCTGGGCTTCGGAAACTTCAAATCCATTCCTCTCTTTCCCCCAAGGTCAGTCTTTTTCATCATGAAGCAGTTGGTGGCCTAGAGGTGGACAGAGTCCGGAATGCTATACTAATGCTGCAGACTCAGACATGTCTCTTCATAGATCAGCAACCACAGAGGGCACTGGGAATAAGCAAATGATCTAGAGACTTGTCAATAAAACATACTCAGATGGAAACTGAAGTATCAGACAGTGGGCTTCAAACTTACTGGCAGCCAGGGCTCTGGGAACAGGGCTCCAGAGTCCAGAAAGTATAAATGGCAACCAACAGAGTTCAGGCCAGTCCAGGCCAGTCCAGGCCAGTCCAGGCCAGTCCAGGCCAGTCCAGGCCAGTCCAGGCCAGACAGCCATTTTTGGCATTTGTTCCACTAAGAAGGGATTTCAACCCTCCCCCCATTCCCCCCCCCTCGTGTGTGTGTGTGTGTGTGTGTGTGTGTGTGTGTGTGTGTGTGTGTGTGTATAGAGGAATTCCTGCTAAGTAACTATGTCATTTAGTTTGGAATATAAAATTCAATCTGCATCTATGTTGACACAATCCATATGTTTACATATAATTTCTGCATTATTTTCTTACCATAAGTGATTCTCATTTAAATCGTATTGCCTAGTTGAGTTAAAAAGAACTTTCAACTATTAACAAATAAAGATTAATCCTGCACAGCTGAGTCCCAGCTGTTTAATCAAGATGTTGGGATTTAGATGAATCCATCCTAAGAAGCTTCCATATTTGGCTAAAGAATGACTAAGTGTGCTGTATGTGACACACATATGCAGACAGTTCAGCAGCCTTCTAGATGCATAATACATTGTAAAACATGCTAATTATTTTGATACTGTCCTGGGACCTCATTAATTCTTAATACTACCGTTATCAATAGCACATTCCCTTTTTGTTTGTTATCATTTGTTACTTAGAAGAGTTTCAGCTAGCTGGGTACTTGGCCTGTCACTCAAATATCTTGCTGTCTCACCCTTCATTAATGGTTTACTTGTGTGGTAACTACCATCTTCTTTGCATATTGGATCAGTTAACTTTATGACACTAGTTCTATAAGTAGTATTATTTATTGCAGGTTCTGACTCCACATGAACTTAGGAATAGCTTAGTATTATTCCTTCTCAGGGCTCAGCATTGGCGATTTTGCATTTGCTCTGTTTCTTGAATTAGTAATCAAAATACAAATTCATAAAATATCATCTATAGCTCTACTTGGTAATTTATGGTGAATATATCTTTCCATTAATTTTAATACTGTGAAGGAATGAGATTTGAAAGGTCTTGAAGGGGTGGCAGAGTGTCCAGGATAAAGTATGGACACAGTTTTATCACGGTTATATATTAGTAAGTAAGAAATATCTCCAAAGTTTGATTTCTTTCACTATGAAATCTTCAGAGATATTCAAAGAGTTCAATGGCAGGCCATAAACAGTACAATTTATAGACTTAAGTTATTTAATTGGACCTTAATAAATTAACATTACTTGCTCAGTTAAGCAAAAATGCAAGCCTGGCTTTTGGAAATGCAGGCCACTATTCTTAATTAAAACTCAAATATATAATTTATCAATATGCTCTTACACACACACACACACACACACACACACACACACAGAGAGAGAGAGAGAGAGAGAGAGAGAGAGAGAGAGAGAGAGAGAGAGAGAGAGAGGTTTCACATTATTCATTTTCTGATAAAGCCAGAGAATAGCTTGGATTTAGCATCTTTTAAGGACACTTGACCATCTGAGTCCATGGGTTTCATGTCTGTGAATTCAATCAACTTCACGTAAGATACTGAAAATCTGTCTGTGAACCAAACATATACTTCTTTCCTCTCATTATTATTTTCTAAACAAGCTTTATTAACATAATTTTACATAGCATTTATATTGTACTAGATATTAGACATGAGCTAGAGACAACTGAAATATTATGGAAGAATTAATGTAGGGCAAATGCAAGTGCTGTACCATTTTGTATAAAGGACTTGAACATCTTCACAAGTTGGTGTCTTTTTAGGAATGGTAGCAGGCCAGAAAACAATCCCTTAAGATATGGAGAGATGAGTGCATATCCTACTTGTTCGTGGCTAGTTCTGAAATCCTGGGGACAATGTTATAAAGCTATCTTTCAATGATACATAGTACTGGAGCCATGCAATGGAATCTCGGGGCTGGTTTTACAGTGAAGGTAATACATGGCTTGGTCATTTGAAATGAGTTCCTGTTATCTTCCATTTCTTCTCTCTTCCATTTAGATTTATACTGTTATATGGAGATGAGCTCCTTGGATTTCACAGACAATGCCTGCCTGTGAATGCTGTGTGGCCTCATGTCTGATTCCTTTGAATGCCATGTTGAGGTCACTCAACTCCTGGGTCTAAGAACCTGTGCTCTGACACTTGGGGACTGAGTAGAAGGTGAAGGGAATGTAAAGGCAAGATTGGAGAGTTATGGAATATTGGTTACTAATCAAACTTCTAAACATCATTCTTGAGCTATCAGATAAAAAGCAGAGTATTAGAGAAAGTGACAATTAAGCACAGGTGTTAAAATGTTAACAAGTGTAGCCTTATAAAACCAAAATAGGGCTTAACTTCTATGTGCCTTTATCTTTATACTCCTGTTTGCTAATCTATAAATGGAACACATACGGTGCCCACCTTGTAGGGCTGTTGCAAAAATACATAAAGGAGTGCATACCATGCTCGTCCCTTAACTCCATTCAAAAGTTCTGCTACCTAACCTTTACACTCTGTTGGGTCAACAGTAGACTTAACATTGTAAATAATAATTAAAAATAGGCTTACCATCATAAATGATATTACCTTTATAAGAACTTTGTCCAAATTTAAAGGCAAAAGTGAAATAAATGTTAGTCCTTTTGACTGTTAATGTCCAAGGATCACTAGCCACATAGTAACACACATCTGCAAACCTTTTAAGGTATATATTTGGATTTCTTAGTGAGTAGACTAATTAGGGCTAAGTAAATATTATGTTCTTTGCAGTATATTTATAATACATTACACAACCTATCCTTTAGCCCCCTCCCCCCCAATTTGTTAGGTACGCAAGGTTTTTTAGCTCGAGCTGATCTCTGTATGAACTTATGTGGATAAATAAGAACTCTCGTGTGAAATCCCAGGCAAGGTAGTAGTAGGCATGTGAACAAATCCTTCTGACTCTCAGGCCTGTTGTGTGATGTGTAGAGACTGTAAGCAGCTTTGATAATGTTAGTTTTTGTCTCAACTCAGCAGCCAGAATCTAGGTGCTGAATTGACTTTTGAGAAACAAAGAAACCATCATCTGGAAGACTGGAACAAAAAAGTCCTTAGTTATAGGAGATATAGTGGGTCGGGAAACATAAATAAAGAAAACGAGCTGCAATTTATAATCCAAGTTAAACAAAAAGTTCCCTAAATTTACATCCTTCTGTTTCTACATAATGAGTCAATTAATCTTCTAATGCTTTATAAAAGTGAAAAAAAAAACCCACCCTGGTAGCAGCTGGTTTTAATGTTAAACCTAATTAGAAAAACACATTAAGGCACCAAGAAGTGCTGAAGTTACATTTAGCTGAGAGGAGAGAAGTATGTCCATGAGAAGGAAGATAAATTAAAGCTTGTCTTTTGGATTCCACAGCCTGATTTCCCAAAGGAAAGCAGCCATTTAAGAACAGAGAAATGAGTCACCATGTAAGGCACTGTTCTGGTCAAGTTCAGCAAATAAAGGTTTAAGACCATTTCCCAGAGCCAGTAGACTGACATGTTTGACTAGATGTGTGAATTTTTCCTTCCTTGTTCAGTAGACTGAACAAGACACCTGAACACCATTTAGCTCAGCCTGTGATTGCCAAAAGAATTTCTTAATTGTGAGATGATCTGCCACTTGTCACTAAGTATGAGACATATTTGAATTGCATATTTAATATTTTCATTCAGTAGCCTCAGAAAAAATAATATAAGAAGGTATTAACACTTAAAATATTAACATATATGCCTAACAGATCAGGCAAAGTGGGAATTTGGGGCCAGTGTTATGTTTTTCTGGAAATAAGAATGATGCACAGGGTGGATGATGAAAGCTTAAGTATTTTACCTTGAATGGAGGCTGCAGGCTTAGTACTCTGCAGCATTCATCACCATTCACTTGGACATTCTGTTACCACATGAAGTTACAATGCAGGCTTCAAAATTTAGATGGACTCCCTGGTTCTTCTGCTAATCCCAAGAAAATATTGAGTAATAAAGTGTCTGTGGATTGCTGTTGTAAGGTCCACTAAGAAGTAAAGTCATTTATCTTTCTTACTAATGTTCCTTAAAAAGACTCCATTAAACAACAAAAACCTCTTCCTCTACCACAGGGAACAATTTCAGGAGCCTAGCTTCCAGGAATTATGGCTCAAAGTCATAGGTAGAACAGTAAGACCACCAAATGAAGTGAAAGGGATACAAACCAGAAAGGAAGACATCAACATATCTTTTCCTAAAGACTCCACCTAAAAAATGTCTACAGCTGATATACACTTCCAGCAAAGTTATCAGGGTCCAGAATTAACACACAAAACCTTTAGCCTTTCTGTATATAGATGAGAAAGAAATCAGTAAAACAGAACCTTCCACAATAGCCTCAGAACAAACAAACAAACAAACACATAAACAGATGAATCAGTCATTCAATCAGTCTTGGATTCCTATTGAGAAGATGGATCACTAGGCATTTTCAATGCTGAGGTCAGCTTCTTACAATTCACGTACAATTGGCGCCACCTAGTGGCTTTCAAGATCCAACTCCACGTCACTTTACCTGAATTTTTAGAAATCACAGAACTGAAGTGTACCAGTTTGTACACCTGCATCATAGCTGTAGACTACATTTATCCAAACTCTGGAACGCCTTTTTTTCTGGAGGTAAGCATCAGTTTATTGAAAATTCTAGTTAAGGGATTTGAATCTTTTGGAGAATTATCAGAGAAATAGTAAGGTAGAAATAAAAGGGAGAGTTTCAAAAGGAAAGTAAAGTTAATACTTTTTGCTTTTAAATTAGCACATTTTACCTGTTCTTTGATAATTTTACACACCTGAACACCACAGTGTATCCTGATAATATCCACACCAATGCTCCATTCCCTCACTGGATCTCAACACAAATTCTGCTCACTTCCTATGTTCTCTTCATTTTCTTTTTGAAAAATCAAGTCCAATTAGTGTGTGCAGCATCCCAGTAGCCACACCCTCAAGGAAATGATGCTGTTTCCCCGAGGAAGACATCAATTGTCAATAGCTCCTCAACTAGGCATGAAACCACAAGATCTCCTCTCCCTCCCAAGCTGGAATTATTGACTGGCTCTATCCTCTGCTTGGCTCCTACAGGTATGTTCTCTGATCATATATGAGACCTGATGTTTGCTAGCACCGAAAAAAAGATAATAGTCACTGGAGATATCATTAGACTGTGGGAAGAAAGGCATTGTCACACTGCCTTCTAGACAGGCACATTTATACCTATAGACTAGTGCTACTCCCAGCCTTGATCACAGAAATTTCCTGGCATTGGCTAACAGTCAGTTTAAAGACTCACAACTTCTCAGAGTGCTGAGAATACAATACAAGACCGCGGTCCCACAGAGACACACAGACTCTTACATTAATTTTATGCTGATTGACCTAGGGCCCAGGCATATAACTTGCTAGCTTCTTTATCTTAACTCAACCCATGATTTTTATACTGTTCAGCCATGCAGCTCTGTATCTTTTCTTAGAGCACCATTTCAGCTTTTTTTTTTTTTCTGCTTCTCCTGTATCTCTACGGTGTCTCTGTAGCATCTCTGCTCTGCCTATTCCCAGAGTTTTTTTGTTTGGTAGACCCATCCACAATTCCTGTCTGCCTTTGGCTGATCAGCTTTTTATTAAACCAGTAGGCAAGACAATTATTTACAATACAATATAATCCTACTACACACACTGGCACATATGAGCCCATATATATGTGGACACACATATACACATGCATGTACAGAATACACTGACACATGCAAAAATGAACTGAGGAAAGAACAAAATCACACCAAAGCATAACAAACCCTTCCACATACAGTTGATTGATAATTTAATTATTTTTTCAGTCAATACATTAACTTTCCATGGCATCTACATGCCTGCCTGCTTCCCTTGGCTGTGAACACAATATGCAATAACTATTATGTTTTCCTAATTCTCACAAGTCATCTGTTATTCATCCAAAATCCATGACTGCTTCATTGTCAGAGGGTCTTGTTTCTTCTTCATCTACCTTGCTCTTATTTGCATATTTCAGCATTTTGAAAAGTCAGTTTGAGAATTATGGGAATAAGATTTTGTTTCCATAAAAACCAAACCAAAAACAATCAGGTGGACTTAAAAAATAGTTTAACTGGAAGATTTCATGCTCCACGTCCCTGGAAAATGTGGTCCTTCAATGATGAAACCATGTAGAAGAGCCCCAAGGGAACACTCTGCTCTACAATGCTCCTCTCCTGGATCCCTGCTCCACCATCCCTACCTGCTATCACATCTTGCATGCACCACTTACTACTTGGTCTTGGGACACATTCTACCCTCCCTAACCATGGGTTTCTATACAGGAATCTGAAGGTTCATGATGGTGCCTATTTGTAAATGGTACTGAAGGTAAATGGTACAGTACAGTAAAGGACTTAACACATTGCCAGATCTTAAAAACAAAACAGCTTTAATTTCTAAAAACATTAAAAAGGAGAAAAATAACTCAGAAGAGGAAGTTGTGCTGTTGGATATTTCTACCATTCTTTCATGAAAGCCAGATATTCTAGCTTGTGGGAATGATCAGGGAGATTCTATAAATTAGCATCATGTCATCCAATTCAGGTAAGAGTAGAAAGAGAAAGGTATTATGTTGCAAACTTATTTGTCCTCTAAATATTGAACACACTCTTTTTGCCAGAGTGTGAAAAATAGAAAAAGGGATATGGGGATCAATATAAAATGTATCTGTTGTCAGTTGATCCCAGCCAAGAGAAGATAATCATACAGGTATTTATTTACTTACTTGTTTTAGCAGATAGCTTTTTCTAGTGCTTTGGTATTAATTGCTTCAAATTTTCAGGCCCATCTTGAGGATAATACTTACCTCCGAATCCAGGCCTCGTGGAGAAATCATGGTCTTCAATGTGCAACAATTGCTCACGTTTCAGGGGCCAGACTTTAGTACTATCGTCTTTCCTCATTCTGGTTTCCCTCAGGCTGTACACCATAGAGAAAGATACATATGACTTAAGGTTAGTTTTGTTATGTTGAACCACCATGACCAAAGCAACTTGGCGGGCATGAGAGTGGGGATGGGGTGGTGTTATTTGGCATATATTTTCAGACCTATAGTTAATTACTGAAGGAAGTCAGGACAGAATCTCAAACCAGGAACTTGGAGGCAGGAACTGATGGAGAGGCCATGGAGGGGAGCTACTTCCTCCCCAGGGCTCAGCCGTCTTTTTCTTCCTTCCTTTCTCCTTCCACCATAAAAACTTTTTCATTGATTCTTTGTGTATTTCGATCATGCATCCTGATCCCATTCACCTCCCCTGTCCTTTTATACCTGCCCTTGAGTGCCCCCCAAGTGAAACAAAATTTAAAAACAAAACCAAAACCAACCAACCAACCAACCAATGAAACCAATGAAAGTTTCAGCATGGAAGCTGTAGGGTGACATACTAGATCATACAGTATATCCTTTAGTCCATATGTCTTCACTTGTTATGTGTTCATTGCAGTGAGTCATTAGTATATGGTTCAAGGTTTCTGGCTTCTGCTACACCACTGATACTGAACCCTCACTGGGACGCCTCTGGAATAAGCTGTTGTTGCTCTGTGCCATGGAGATCCTGCAGCTTTGGATCTACAGGTCCAGTCCCTTCTCAAGCTCCAGCAGTTAATAGATGACGTAAATATTGGGGAGAGCAGGCCTTACATGTCACCTGGGCAAAGCAGTAGAGCTGGCCCTGGTGTTGAGGGTACAGGTGAGCTGGCTCTAAGGGGTGTGAGAGCAGGAGAACTGCTTCCCTCAGCCCCACTTCTTGCTGCCTGCTGCATTGGGTGAGCTAGCCCGGAAGTTCTGGAGAGCTCTCCTGGTGATGCCAATGAAGGAAAGCTGGCAGGCTGACCAATAAGCGTTCCCTCGTTGTCCTTGCCCGTTTTCTTATAGAACCCAGGATTATCAGCTCAGAGGTGGCACCACCCACAATGGTCTGGGTTCTCCTCATCAATCACTAATTAATAAGTGTCCTGCAGCAGAAACTTATGACGGCATTTTTTCAATTGAGGTTTCCACCTTTCAGATAACTCTCGCTTGTGTCAAGTTGACTAAGAACTAGCTAGCACAAAATATTTTGAAGATACATATATTTCTCATTATTAGCCATCTTGCTCAACATAATATGGTCTGAAATAAGCACATAAAATCTCATTTTGTTAGTTCAGACTAAGCCAAATATCTACCAACTTTTATTTTTTATTACATAAGGGTGGAACAGTAAGGTAAAACAAATTTTAGACTACTTGAAATAGCAAACAAAAAGGGATTAATATATAAACTGACAACATTCCTCAGAATTCATTTGTTAGCTGAGAAATGTTAGGTGGGTGAAGGTGATCAAAATTCAGATTCACAAATCACCCCGTCAGCTAAGGCCTGCTTGAGGAAACAGAACCTGGGGATCAACATTTGAACCAGACATCCAAGAGACTGACATTGATTGAGAAATCTTTTCATTAAAGCAGCAAGAAGTGAAAACATTACCAAATTGTAAACTGAGGAAAACAGGGTTTTTTTAAGCCAGAATAAGCAGAGACTATGGGGACAGGCAGGGATTTCAGGCAAAATGCATATCAAGATTATAGGAATCAGGGTTGTTGAACCTGAGCAAGCCTAACAGTGAAATATTTCCACCTTTTCTTCTCTAAGTCCAAGGACACGTGGCAAACTCCATTTTGTGTTGTCCTGATGTGGGAACAAAGTCCTGTCTCTCTGGGCATCTGTGAATGTAAGCAAGGTGTTGGGATACAGGGACTACTTTTCTTTTCAGGTGCCATTTCCTAAAAATACTGATGCAAATTTTAACAGAAGTTTTGGAAGCAACTTATTTAAAATTTTCCCTGCTATCCTTCCTTCCTTCCTTCCTTCCTTCCTTCCTTCCTTCCTTCCTTCCTTCTGTCTTTCTTGGCTGTGTGTGTGTGTGTGTGTGTGTGTGTGTGTGTACTTCCCATGAGCACTCTATGGAAGAAAGAAAACAACTTGTGGAATTCTCTTGTCTCCTGGGGCCTGGAGGAGATTGAGCCAAGGTCCTTATCCTCGGTGGCATCCACTGAGCAATCTTATAGTTACTGGAGGCGTTTTCCTGATCCCAGAAAACGAGTCTGCCTGACTAGGAGAATTTCAGATCCTGAAGCAGCTGTTGAAAGAGTATATTAAGGATTGTGAGATGGTTCAATATGATCTTTCAATAGGGTAGATTCTAGGTGCCTAGCTGCCTTTATATTTATATTTATAATTTATAGATACCTTCTTTTCTGATAATATAAATGGATAAGTTGGGGAAATGAATCTCTTTTGGAGAGAAGGTACCAAATTTGAATTTAAATTTATTAAGTCATTATAGCCTGCGAATAATTGAACACATAGAACTATTTCTCCCAAAAAGCTAGAATAAACTATGGAAAGCCTTCTGAGGAGCTAGAATAAACTATTAAAAAAATAGTGATAGAAGATTGGGGAGATAGTTGTCATAAAATACTTCCAAAGGAAATAGGAGAACCTGAATTTGATCCCTATCTCTACTCCCCATCAAGTGAGTCATGGTAGTACAAGTGTTTGTAATCCCAAGGAAGTAGACAGGAGGACCCCTGGGGCCTGCTCATCAACCAGTAGCCTAATTGGTCAGCCCAGGTCAATTAGAAACCATCTCAAGACACAAGGTAGATGACTCCTGAGGAAGCACACCTGAGTTTGACCTCTGGCCTCCACATATATGCATACACACATGCACCCACATAAACACCTTCCCTACCCCCACACATATGTACACAAATAGCAAGAGGTAGCTTTCAAATAATGCCTACTATGTTCTAGATATCAGCCCAGACTCTTGGTAAATGTGATCCTCATTGGCAAGCATCCAGCTCCTCTGTTTTCCTGGGCCTCTGCCCAGAGTTTCTAAATCAGTAGGTTTGGAGTATAAAATCTGCATTTGTAACATTTTTTTCAAGATAACTTGTTCCTGTAGAAACTAGCATGTAGTTTATAAAAGCTGACTACTTGTTTTTGTAAATAGGAAAGTATAGATATAGCATGTAACAGGAAATTTATAAAAATTACTCCTTTGGTAATAATACTTTGGATACAACTAAATGAATGACATATAACTAATGTGTCTTTTCAGAAGCATTCCTCTTCAGGAGGCTGAAATCAGATTCATTTTAATGAAGAACTCCAAGAATTCTGAGCACAGGCCTGCTGTGAAATGCCCTCTTGGCAGCAGTAGGGTACAGGCACCTGCTCTTCCCTGACCTGCAGTGAGTGGCCCATGTTTATTTTGATTTCCTTTTACTTTAACTTCTTTGCAAAAAGAATTTGTTGGCTGTACCCTCAAAACAAATTTTACACATCTATGCACCGTTCCATACATGTCTAAATAAATACTTAAAGGAACTGGAGATATGGCTCAGTGGATAAGGGCGTTTACTACCATGCAAAGGGCAAGAGTTTGCTTCCCAGTCTCTACATGGAGAGACTCTGAACAGCCTTGTAAACTCAGCTCCAGGGGATTGACACCTCTATCTCCATAGGCACCTACGTTTACAAACACAGCCTTCCAGACATACACAGATACACCCCCACACAGACACTCATAGACATATCTCTCACACACAATTAAAAATTATAAAATAATTCCTCCAAAAAATATAATTCTTTGATTGTACATTTAAAAATATTTAGAGATTGATGATTTAAAAGGGCATTCTTTCTTTAAATGTATTCAGTGAACTTAAATACCTCCATTAAGTATTTAAAAATATGTGGATAAATTCTTCTCTAAAATATCAGAAAATTTATATCATTTATTTTCTTAAAACTTTTGTTTTCATTACTTGCTTCATAGACTTTTATTATCCATCATACAAGTATGTTTGGGAAGAAAGCATGTATATTCATTGATATTAACTATAAAATTTTATAGTACCATTACAAAGAGAACAAAATAATTTAAATAAATGTTGATTCCTATTAAATTTAAAAATAAAACTTTAGTGAAAATGAATTTGTTAGTAAAATGGTGGTATATATTTCTCATTTTATGTGTTAAATGAAGTTAGTCATTGTTAGAATGAAACTAGGTTGTGTACAAGCTCTTTTTTTGTTTTATAGGTGAAAATACTAAATTTTATTTGTACATGTGTTACTGCATTGGATTTCAAGAAAACTTTTTCATATTGTTTTAAAAAAATGTAACTGAATTATCTAAATTTCTTCTGACTTCTATTTTAAAAGCCAATTACCCATAATCATTTTTAGTGATTTGTTACCTAACAAATTAACTAGGTTCTTCCTTTAATTTTGTTGAAAGAAGGAAGCCAGGAAACAAGCCAGGGTGAAAGTGATACATCACTTGGAGCAGAGTCATTCACTATCTCAACCTCTGTATTTATAATTGTCTCTTTGTTCTGGAGATGCTCTTGTAGGATTAGGAAAGAGAGAGGTGCCTGTATTTTGTCACATGAGACAGAGAAATCGTTAAACGCAGGTGATGAAGGAGACTGTGGTAGTGTTCAGGTTAATCTACTTTAATAAAGAGATCATAAAGAATGTGATCCAGAAATTGTTTATAGATTGCACTTGACCACATGCCTATCAGATAGTTGCATGTAGCTTTATATATATATGTATATATATATATACATATATATATAAAATGCTTCATAAATACAAATGTTTGCTTGAAAATCTTTGACTTAGTATTAATATATACTTATAATTATATGCAATTATATATTGTTTATAATGCATGGAATTGTTATTATAAACTGTTTTATATTATATATAACAACAGAATATCATATTGTTAACTTTTTGCTTTTGACCACAAAGTACTACAGACATTAAAAAATTGTTGGTATAAATATTGGTAACGGAGCACTTCTTTGCTGGATAAACAAGAGGCCGTGATTCTGTGGGGCTTCTCAGAATCAAAACTCAGTCTGACTAGGAAAGCAGTGGTCTGGAGGCACTGGAGTTTAGAATTTGTGGGCTTCCTGGGACCTCTAGCTTCTTTGAGGCCATATCAGAACTAAGAATTGAAACATTTTAGCATTGGCTAAGGAGGCGCAAACATCTTTCTCGCACATTGAAATTTTATAAGGGGAAGGAAACAAAACTCTTTATGATATCTATGAAAAATGTGGAAATTATGCAAAGAAAATATAAAATTTTTTCTATGCTCTAGTAATTTACATGGAAACAAAGTAGGTGTTTCCTTATAAGAATTAAAAATGCTTTATAACTTAAATTTAATTTTTTACCTTACAGGTCCTTTGTGTAAATTTTATGGCTGCTGGTGTTGTGTTTTTGTAGGATTCCTGAGTGTGTGAACAAGGGGGTCTCTGAGTCTGTGTCTGTTTAACTTGCCGTTTCTTGGGCTCTTTTCTTGTGTTGGTTTTGTCCTTTTCTGATTTATTTATCTTTTATTTTATTTTATAATAATACTTTAGATGTTTGGGTTTTTTCCTAACAAGACAGAGAAAGGGTGGGACTGGATGGTGTAAAGGTTGTGGAGGGGGGAATGGGAGAAGCAGAGAGAGAGAATATCATAATTGGGATAGATTGGGGAAAAAAAAGTTTAAAAATAACTTCACAAACCACAATGAAATATGCTATTTGGGGTGACCTGAATCCATGTTTCTAGGCCATGGTTTAGCTACAGAATAAAATGTCTCTCATTCTCTTTGAAAGAAAAAAGTAAACTTGAAACCTCCTACATTTCATGTCTTCTAGAGTCATTTTCTAGAAATATTTCCTGTTGTGCAAATGATTTCCTTTATTATTATTATTTATACAATGTATTTTGATTTTATTCTGTTCTTTTCTCATATCCTTCCAGATCCTTGTCTCCTTGCCTACTAGATTTCATGTTCTATCAAAAAATTATCAAAAACAAAAGACAGAGAAAAACAAATCACCCCCCAACCCAACTCCCAAATGACCTCAAACCACCAAACCACAACAACGACAACAACAAAACCACTCAAATAAACAGGTTGTTTGTGTTGACCATCCACTGCTGAGCATGAGGCCTGCTGGAGTGCAGCAGATATAACTGGTGACATTATCCATTGCAGAAAATGGACTTTTTTTCTCTCCCAGGAGCTATCAATTATGAATCGCTTCTTGGTCAGTGGTGGGAGTCTCTGTGCTGGGATCATCTAGCCTGAATTTGTGCAGGTCTTGTTGCTGTCTCTATGAGTTCATGTGTATGTTTATCAGCCTTGTTTTTCCTTGAAGTCATCAACCACCTTGTCTCTTAATTTTTTTCTTCTCCCTCTTTCTCCTAAGTCCATAAGTCTAGAGGGGAGGGGTTTGATGGAGATGTCTCATTTTGAATTGAGTGCTCCCAAGTCTCTAACTCTCTGCACATTGTGCAGTTGTAGGTCTCTGTGTTTATTATCATCTACTGCAAGAAGCTTCTCTGATAATGGTTGAATGATGCAGCTATGTCACCCAGGCAGAACATTTTCTTATTTAAGCTCTATTAGAAGTGCACTCAGAAGCCCAGAGTGGAACTAACACAGTAGAGTAAATTACATTACGCTTTTCTTTCAAAAATGTAGAAATCCATCAAAAAGTTCCATTAGGCTATATAGGTACAAATTCATGACAAAGTGAAGCAGCAGGAAAATCATTTGCTCCCATTTCTGATCACTAAGAAAACTGTCTTAATTGGAGATTGAATGATTATTCTATGTCCCTGATGCTTTGAGAAGCCTCAGAAAGGATAAGAGCTCTGTGGCCTTGACTAAACAGCTCAGAGATACCCAATCTCTATCCAGAAAGCAAGGCTGACTACAGTCAATAACCTTTGCCTTTTAGAGGAAATACTTGTGCAGGTAAACACTCCTTTGGATGAGACAGCCAGAGAATGTGCTCCTCTAGAGACTTGACAGCTACCATATTTCCTCTGGGTTTCTACCAGGTCGTGAGTTCAGTGCTGAGGGTTCTAACTCCCTCATGGAATTTCGAAACTGGAAGAATTTTAGAGTTGGTCTGTAGACATTATCTGAAGCTCAAATAGTACAGTGAGTTACAAAATTTTATATGAATCATGGAGCTCCTGTATTTTTGAAAAAAGATCAGAAATCTGCTGTGTTAATGTTTCTACAACCTTTCACACCAGTGCTAGGCTTGATTGGAATGCTGAAGAAATACATAATGACTGTAGTCTTAAGAATAATCTGTAGGTTATTATATAGATCTGTGATAGTCTATTCTGAAGAGCCAATGTTCAGTTTCCTGGGGATTTATAAGCTTGCTATAAAATAAAAATACTCCTAAGATTAGCTCATAAAACATACAATTAAATAAGTTACCATTAAAATATGAGTAAATAAAGACACGATGATAAAGTGTAGACAGGCCTTTTGTAGGAAGTTTAATAATTACTAAATTCAGCCACAATAGGCCTAAACAGCCGAAGAACAACATGATTACAGTAAAACCAGATGTCTTGACATTTTTCACTTGCCAAATCTTTCTTTATCCATAATTCCTCCCCCACTGTCTTTCTTAGAAACAAGTGGACTATTAGAATATGAGAACTTGAAAATGTTTGCCATTAGGAAAGGATATCTTTGAACAGAAAGCAAGTTTAAAATCTGAGTAAAAATAAATAGCCTGATTAATATAATATATACAGGCCTGGCTGAATAAAAGCAGGGCTTAGAATAATTGATACAAATGCAAAGCAGTGTGTAAAGTGTGCGATTTTCAAACTAAGATTATGTCTTCTTTTCATCTCTATTCTGTTAGTTTTCTTATTATAAGGCATATATTAATAATCAGTTGTATACCATTAC